>NW_019379472.1:1451513-1556339 GCF_000648655.2 Copidosoma floridanum
AATAGAAAAAACTCTAACCCCCCCCCCCTTTCGCTTTCTCCTTAAAAAAAGAGCAAGGAAATATCACAATAACTGAAGAAAGATTCCACAAGTTTTTCTTCAAAGTGCAATGGTGAACTTTCGAAGGTTTCGCTGGTTTTTAATTATCGTCTTTTGCGGACCAAGCTTTGGAATAGCGTTGGGCTCTTTCGGATTGTTTTTTTGCACGTGAAACATTGAACTAAAGCAAAGCCCAAAAAAAAGCCCACAAAGTCAGAGGAAGACAGGCTTTTTGCACCGTCCATTTGGCTGATGCGTATACGCGTATAGATACATTTTTTTTTTTTTTTTGCGGTCCATATTATGTAACGACGGGAAACGTTTTCTCAATTTCCACTGGGCGGGACAGCCGAGTCCCTTGAAACCTTTCATCCGCACCAGACTAAAGTTTTCATAGCTGCTTCCGTCCGTATACGCGCAACTGGTGAATACCTCGAAAGAAGAAGAAGAAAAAATCCTCGAAAAGCTCCGAGCAATGCGGTATATATCCTCGGCATCGTAACAGCCCCCGCATCCCGTGTGACCGCAGTTTTAAAAATTCGAAATGAAGGAAAGCATCTATATAAATTTACGAAGTATAGGATAAGTGCTGGAGTGAAAAAAAAACACATTTCCGGTGACACGTAATGATACTGTCCGGCTAATGAGTCCAAAAAAACCAGCTCTCCTTGTACATGCATTCATCAAACACACGTTATACACACGAGACACGCGTAAGGAAGATGAATGAAAAAAAAAAAAAAAAAAAAAACGCATCACCTAGCGAGTATGTATTATTTTTAATTTAATCGGACGAAAATCACTTGTTTTAAATTTCACAGCTAAGACTAACTCGATTTCAATCACATCATAACGAGCAACACGTGTCCCGGAAAAAAAAAAAAAGAAAGAAAAAAACCGCAGCACCGATTAAACTCGGCAATCCATCCATCGATCCCTTAAATACCGCAATCAAACTCGAGCGGCACGTGCGGCACAACAGAGGCGATCGATCTCCCGTAACAGACGGATAGAGCACTTCGCCAGAGGGACGGGGCGAGAAGTTGGGGCGTCGGAGTTTGGGGCACCCGAGATTACGGGCGATTTAACCCACCGAAGAGAAACTCTGCGATCACCTCTGCGAGTGAATTATCGACGTTTCGCTTAATTTTAACACATCGTCATGGCCCTCCATTGAGTCCAAGGATCGATACGTCTTACGCGCGTATACTCTATCTCGTTTTTTTTTTTTTTTTTTTTTTTTTTCACTAAATAAGAGTTACACCTTCCAGGGAATCTGATTATCCGGAGTGTAATACATCAGGGGCAAGGGAATTCCCCGATCGAATCTTGGAAATTATACGCCGGAAATAAGCTGAACGATGATGAAATAACACGCTGACTAATAATATCACACAGGACGTCGTTAAAAAACACCTCGACATGCGCTAGCGAGCTCTGCTAGGTCTCGAGGCCTCTCCGATAGTGAAGTAAAGGACGAACATGATCGGATTCCTCCACTGGGGTTTAAGCTAGTTTTTAGCTTTTTGCTCGGCCCACCCTTACGTAGGTATAATTTACCAGAGTTGGAATTTCATACAGAGATACCAGAGCTTCTCAAGTTAACCGCATACCTGTATCATGAGTGGATTTCGAGGATGATTAATGCCATCGACTCTAATGATGTTACGAGCTACTAAGCCGAGAGTAATCTATAGCTGGGCTCTCATGAGCATCCGTAGAGCACATTCCTCGTTGCCGCACTCTAAATTTTTTAACGTGTCAAGTATCACACGCAAAATTATCAATGTACAACAAATAAATACTTTCTCTTGGGATATGCCATTGCCTCGGGACATTTGGTTTTACAATCCTCGGTGCGTGGAATGGAAAAAACAGCTTATTCATGTAGGGAGGGTTCTAATGCTTGGCCCTGAATGGGACGCCCGAGGAATCTATTCGTGTGCAGAAAAAATAAGGTCCAGATAAGATAATAAGGGAGCATGGGGTGGGCTGTTACGCTTAATGAAATTAGCCTTCCAGTGCGCGTGACTCGAATATTCTGTACGTATATTCCGTGGGCTTTGTGTATTCCAGGAGTCCCTCGCTACCCTCGAAATTACTACCCGAATGAATGGAAATCGAGGGGCGAGCGATGAGGAAGACAAATTGGACTTTACGGAAACGAGCGTGAAGATAGGGAGGCCCTTTCGTTTATTTTCTATGATTTAACGATGATCCAGGGGTTTGGCGAGTAGCTCTTCAGGGACGAAAAAAAAGAGCTGATTTAATCTGCTGCTGTTGCTGCCTCGGCGCTTATACGTTTTTGCGCGCAGGTTATGAATAGAAAAGTGCCACTTTCGATCATTGGAATATATTGCGTTTGGAATACATGGCTGCGTGCTTGAGAAACTCGAGAAAAAAAGCTATCGGATAACGTAAGAGGATATGAATAGTGGCAATGGCAGTTCAACCTGTATCCTGTATTTACGTGGGGCGTGAAGATTTTCGTCAAATTCGTCATGATGATAAACGTAAAAGTGTCTATAAATGATTTTACTCTCTTCAAATGCACTTTTTTTTTTTATTGTAAACTGCTTTCAAAAGCATGGCTGCAACATTAACAGGGAATTTGAGGGAAAAACAATGAAGAATAACGTTAAAAAAAGGCCAAGATTATATCGACGAGACGCCCCAGCAGCACTTGGAATAGCCTGAAATCGCCAGCCACGTGCTCCTTGAATATTTGACGAGGACGGGCATAAGCTTACAGCGATTTAACGGCAATTCGCTAAAAAAATGACGTCAAAGCTGCTCCACCTGGGGCTTTATAAATATCGTAAAACCTGTACCACTAGCTCTGGTTTCGATAGCCACCTCAACTCGTCTCGTGTGAATGGGGAGAGAAGCGCGTGCATAAAATTTTATCACTGGGTGAACGAGAATATATATGCACGCACGTAGGCAGCTCGGATGAATGAAATTGGATGACGCGTCTCGCGTGAGCTCTGCTGGCAGTGCATTTTTTTGTTTTGTTTCTAATTAAACCGACCGCGTCCAACAGCGGCATTAGTGTCCTGATCCATCACCGCGTCACACGTGTAAGCTTGGATGAAGATTAACTTATCACGAGTAGATTTTTTATTTTTTTTTAATCTCTCTCCCTCTTTTAATTTCTTTTCTAATTTTCGAGGCACGTGTTCGGCTTTCAAAGTTGCTCCCCTTTACATGAAAATTCACAATTTAAAGGAGCAATTGCGCCCCCTTTCACGAGCTTTAATAATAATTACATGCATCTGAGGTGATATTTTAATTTCAATAGAAAAAACTCTAACCCCCCCCCCCTTTCGCTTTCTCCTTAAAAAAAGAGCAAGGAAATATCACAATAACTGAAGAAAGATTCCACAAGTTTTTCTTCAAAGTGCAATGGTGAACTTTCGAAGGTTTCGCTGGTTTTTAATTATCGTCTTTTGCGGACCAAGCTTTGGAATAGCGTTGGGCTCTTTCGGATTGTTTTTTTGCACGTGAAACATTGAACTAAAGCAAAGCCCAAAAAAAAGCCCACAAAGTCAGAGGAAGACAGGCTTTTTGCACCGTCCATTTGGCTGATGCGTATACGCGTATAGATACATTTTTTTTTTTTTTTTGCGGTCCATATTATGTAACGACGGGAAACGTTTTCTCAATTTCCACTGGGCGGGACAGCCGAGTCCCTTGAAACCTTTCATCCGCACCAGACTAAAGTTTTCATAGCTGCTTCCGTCCGTATACGCGCAACTGGTGAATACCTCGAAAGAAGAAGAAGAAAAAATCCTCGAAAAGCTCCGAGCAATGCGGTATATATCCTCGGCATCGTAACAGCCCCCGCATCCCGTGTGACCGCAGTTTTAAAAATTCGAAATGAAGGAAAGCATCTATATAAATTTACGAAGTATAGGATAAGTGCTGGAGTGAAAAAAAAACACATTTCCGGTGACACGTAATGATACTGTCCGGCTAATGAGTCCAAAAAAACCAGCTCTCCTTGTACATGCATTCATCAAACACACGTTATACACACGAGACACGCGTAAGGAAGATGAATGAAAAAAAAAAAAAAAAAAAAAGGACGAGGGCGACAGGGCTGAGCGTACGTGTAAACAACGCATTTTCAAGGCCCTGTCACTCGGTTGTACAGCACGAGTGAGCCAGCGCTTGGGGCGAGACCCGGAAACTCTCGCCTCGATCGATCAAGGCCTCTCCTCGACACCGCCGCACGACGCTCTTTTTCCTCGTTTTTTTTTTTCTCTCCTCTCAGCTCCCACCCGCAGGGCGACACCCGCGAAACTTTCTTTCTCACCTTTCTACAGAGTGGAAACACGACGATGCGAAGGAAGAAGAAACGTGTAAGCGAAAAGTAGCCATTACTCACGCGGCGATCACCATCCTATGGTTTATGTGTCTCCTCTTGTACGTGGCTGCCGCAGAGGAGGATTTGTGTTCGAGGAAAGGGACGTGATATCGAGAATGCACCTTGTTTCCACTTGAAATTTGGAACATCCGTAATTTTAAAATAAAGAATTGTCATGCGAGGTTGTTTGGCGAAATATAAAAACATCAGCCATCTCTGGAATTGTCAGGGTATTTCATGGAACCTGTGACTCTCGAGACTTTGAGGATGTCTGTCTACTACACCCGGAATTTCAAGAGAGCCAACTTCAATATCCATACCGTCGATGGACTAATTTTACAGCTTCGCGCAAGAGAGCCTCGCTCGAGATCTTCAAGAGTAATGGTTTTCGGAACAGTTCATTAACGAGAAATAGTTTTCGGTCCAATCCACAAGGAGAACGTCATGCCCCTCGAACTTGATTAATTATATCAAGACCAAGCACTTTTGAAAGACATCGTCTCTCTCGTCGGGCTGAATTTTCCGGCAAAAGCATGTTCTCGTCTCGTTAAAATTATAATGTATTATTTTTATCGTTGATAACCATCACTTTTTTGGCTGATTGGAGTTTATTATTCTTTTCACGTTTCACGAAGAAACAACGGTTTGATTTATCCGATGGTAAAACCAGTTGTTACACTACCCACCCTCGTTCTTTCAAGCTGCCCTTACTAAACAAACATTAGTCCTGATAAAAGAAAAAAAGGGGGGATGCACGTCACGTACGTCAGACAGCCACACGCGGAAGGTAGAAAAACCCGGGTCGACCTTGGCCTTGTCCTTCATCCTGATGCCGGGGGGTTTTTTCTTCCCTCGCACGAGCGAGTGTACAATCCCTCGTGTGTTGCATCGAGATTCGCGTGTGTAGTAGGTGCAGCCGAAAATTCTGAGACAAAGAGATGGACGGAAAAAGAGAAGGTCATAGCTTCGTTAAACGAGCACGACATGGTCCATTTGATTTTTCGACTCGCGGCACTTCGTTGATTATAAAATGTCGATACGTGCGTTGGCAGAGAGAGCGTGATGAGATTTTGGGAAATGCATAGTTCACTGTTTTTCGGGAGACGAGGTCGCGCAATTTTTTTGCTTCCATTTGGTAAATATTGACAGCAAATGCCAATTGGAAAGCGTAAAGGTATTTTTTATTAGAGGACTGAAGCTTTCCTTTGTTTGCCAATGAAAAATTTTTCAACCAGAAACAAAAGCTTTCTCCCAAAATTAGTTTCAACAAAAGTACCACCGCGGCATTTCGTTTTTGACATTTTACCCTGATCGGCGACATCGCCCGAAAAAGCAAGATCGAATCACGTACAGTGCGGAAAACGTGATGAAAAACTGTTCAGTACACATCAGCAGCTGTAATGGAAAACCGCGAAGGAAAAAAAGCAGCCCCGAGCACGCAAAATCCGGGTCCAATCGATACGCGCTTCATTTGCGCTGTGCTTCTTTTTTTTCCTTTACCGCGATATCTTTCTCGAAAACGGTGCACAAAAAAACAACGATCAAAATGAACTTAATGGCCGACAGAGCGTAAAACGTACAAATGCCAACGTCAGCTGGAAGAAAAAGAAGATACAGTCCAGAGGCGTGGAAAACACAAGGCTATCCAAAGTATGTGCAAACACACAACCGAGCGCCCATCAGTATATTACCAGTAGTAGCAGTGGCACTAACGAACCAATATTGACCGTAGATTACTCAGCTTTCCACTTTATGTGTGTAGGCTTATGCACACGGAACCCTAGTTATTATAACAACTAAACCGTGTCTGCAGGAGAAATGGCACAACGCGGTCACATTTGTAACCCATAGACCTTATACATACGAACTTTTACGGTTGACTGGGAGCCAATAGAGTTTCACTTGTACTATTAACCGGAATAAAGCCGCAAAAGTTTATGACACAGCAGTATAACCTTGGAAGCTCAAAGAAAAGCTCTTTGAACATTGGGCAACCACTGTACGAGTGAGGAAAAACTGCTCCAACGTAGGGGAATCTCTGTTGTGTGCAGTCAAGTATTGCCGTACAGCTGAGTTGGCATTTAATAGGTACAGCGGTAAAAGTATACCGATGCAGGTGTATATATAATAGACCTTCGCGTGCATACGACACGTTATTCCAATGCGAGTGGAAAAGCGTCTTGTCGGAAAAATCCAGATACACCCGAGATTCGCGTTAAAAGCCTTTTTCTCCTTAAAGAGAGGATGTTACCCGCGCAGGGCACATATTACGCGAGAAAAACATAATGGCGCGTCTGTATAGAGCTCGCGGGTCTGTAGAAAAGCGATATTTCACGGCTATTTTTTAGCGTCCGCTATATTATAGTATCGATGCATCTTGCCTGCATATGAATGCTATCTCGCTTTTGGAGTTTGAATGGACCATGCAGGGTGATACGACGTGATACAAAGTTGCCTAGACGTTATACGCGTGTGTATACCAAGCAGATTTTGTTTTTAATTACAGAGCTGCCGGAGCATTTCACACCAGAGGGTAAATAGACTTGTGCTTTCAACGCGCGAAGCCACACAGAGCGTCGAGCGAGTATTGCAGCGTGGACGTGTATATACGTTTCAAGGCTCGGTGGCTCCTCCCCCTTTCGGAGCTGAAATATGCATCAGCGCGCCATCATATCCTCGTGGGCACGTTTGCTCTCTCTCTTGCACACACAGCGCCAGAAAATAGAGGACAGAACAGCAGCCTCGAAGTTGGTCAAGTTCACTGGATGTGTGTGTATTCCTGGCGCCGAAAACGAGCTCGTAATGCTCCTCCCCCCCCTCTTATTCCTTTCGAGATTTTTTTGCAAAGGATGCTGATAAGCTCGTGCGAGCAAAGAGAGAAAACGAAAATCGCTCCATCCCTCCTCTCGAACCCAACGAATGTTCATACGAGGTGCCGAGGAATGCGAAAAATCCCCGCTTGCAAAACGTGTACGCGGTCGTTATTTTTTTTAATGCGCTTACGAGCTTGCACTTTTACGTTGAGTTCATTAATTTGGCGTTTTATCAGATTCGCATGAATGGAATTTAATAACAGGAGTGCGAGCGAGGTAAAAAAAAAAGGGGTAATAGTCATCGACCCTTATTTCGCCCGAGTGGCCTTCGGTGAACGTGCGCGTGACTCGAGATCTTGAATGAAAGTTTCTGATAGAGTGGGTATTATTTGCCATCAATCTTTTTTTTTTTTAACCCTGTATACGCGTCGCGATATCGTAATTGAAACAAACAGAGTGAAAGTAGGGTTTCGCGCGTGCAGTGCGCCAAGAACGTATGGGAGGAAAGGAAAAAAAGATAGCAGGTGTCATGGCGTTCTTAAGCGAGCTTAAACGAGACGCTGACGGTAGTGGACTAGGGAGGTAATTTGTAATCCTTCCCAAAGCTCGCTTAAGCTTCTCGTGGATGATGACGACAGCAGCTCTGGGAGAGATGTATACATTATAATGACTTCCTGGACACGGTGAGTGGGTAAATCCACGTTTTGTTTTAGAAATTCACAAAGTAGCAGGTAAAAAAAGGGCAAATTCAATAATCCACTGGGAAATTAATTCGCAAGTGTCTTTCCATCGAAAAAAATCCAGACAGCAGAGTGCAGAGCACAACGAGGAACGAGATTAACAGAGGTAAAAGCTGTTCGCTTGCTCGGCGAATGAAAATTACTCGGGAATCATGCGGAACGACAAGCGCGCGCTTCTGCCCATGAGCGCGATTTTCAAAGTTAAACACGCAACATCTCGCGCTTCGTTGTGAATTCTCGACGCGCGCACGGGCTAGAGGCTTACTTTATCGGTGTATTTGGAAACTGCGGTGGTGGCGGTTCATTTGCAAGTTCCAAATTGATTGTACGACCCCACCCTCCCAGCGACATTTTATGTATGACCAGAGCGAAATGTGTGTGAGCATGGGTGTACTTGTTCACGTGGTGGTAGTGGTAAATTTACGTCGCTATTTTTTTGTACGCGTGAGGAAGGACCGAAATGAAACTCTGTGCTGGGAATAGCCAAGTGCTTTTTTTCCTCCCCATACCTCATAAGTCTCGCTTTGGAGTGATGGAGGTATCAATGGTCCTTGTTTTTGCTTTCCGTCCTCGTGAGAACGTGAATGGGCATGCGGAAGCGTGCCGGGCAGTCTGAGGTAAATTTCGGGGATGTTGGGCCGGAGAAAATATTATTATGATGTGGCCAGTTCGATTATCACGGAGAAATGGGGGATCCCATCGTTTATTTACGTTTTTAGGATCATCATTTCTATTTATTTTGCTTCACGACTATTCTTAATAATTTTTTTTTTTTTTTTTTTCTCTTCTTAAACCAAGAACAAGGATAAAAAAAATGGATCTGATTCCTGTTTCTAGGGTGCCAGGTACACCTTGTTTTTCGCGCTACTTCGTTTAATCACATTTTTCAAAGCACTTACAAAAAAAAAGTCGGGCCGTAGAGAGCGACGGAAGGAAGAGACATCCCTTTTAAGGAACAAGAAAAATCACATGGCGAGCTCGCAAGATCCATGCGTGTGGAAGTCTTTACGGCTCGAGGAGTCGGATAAGAAACACGTGCGGAAAGAAGGAAGAGGCAGGGCCAAGGACGTCTCGTCGGGCGAGACTTACTTATTTGAGCAGAGGCAAAAATGTCTCCCCCTTCCTCGTTTAGTTGACGACGACTGTAGCTTAGACGCGCGACAACGAGCGTTTTGAGGCTTCGCCGGGGGAGAGCTAGTGTATGGAAATGGTGCTTGTATACTGTGTACGTAGTGAGAAGCTTGGTAAATCTTGGGGATGGGGTGGTTGCGGCCTGCATGGGTCACCGGGGAGCCTGTACTTGTTGGGCGATGAGCTCAGCTCGGGGAGACTTTTATTTCAGGCTCTCGTCAGATTGTGTTTGCTCGTTGCGTGGGTGTAAGACGAGGCTGCCATCGGCCGGTGTGATCTTGGAAATGATTTCTCGAGATCGTGGGGGTGTGCGAAAACACAGATGCGAAATCGAAAAGGTAACGAGGTGATGTTGACACAGTAAACGAGATTCAGTAGATAAGGTCGGTGTTTGGTCGGACACGGGTCTGTTGCGTTGGAGAGTGGGTTTCAGTAGAATAGGTCAACGTCGAGTCAGACGCGGCTTTACTTGTCAGGTGAAACGGCTCGGTGTGACGCAGGTCTATAATATTACAAAAAATTGAACAAAAAGCTACGAGATAATTTTTTTAATTGATGATACGTATAAAAAATAAAAATAAAAAAAATGATTCGAATAAAAAAAAACAAAAAAAAACTTATTTCTTTAAAAAAACAAAAATCGCCCCAGTTCCTTCTGTCAAATAAATCTCCAATCAGTATGAGTACGCTATATTATGCAAATATCAAAGTTACATCTCAAAACCGAGCATTCGCTCGTCATTTTTCTCGCCTAATCAGCTGGAAATTTTCGAAACGAACGCAAACTTTTCAAACACACTTGCACGTGAGCATATATCTAATGCTTTATCTTTTTCTGAATTTGACGTTTGGTGAAAATAAAATCTCTCGACTCGTAGGAAAGAGATCACGCGGTGGAATACATTCACGCTAAAATTGAAAACGAAGTCCTAGCAAAACGCAGAGCAGACGATACGTACTTATTCAATACTCGCGAAATGTATTTTTACAAGCAATAATTCGATAGAAGCAACGGGGCTACTGGAAATTCAATACAAAGAGAGTCTGAAAATTTTTATGTTTGAGAATAAAAAATTGATCAAAAGGAAAATCAGCACAAGCATGTATGCTTATTCATCCAAAGGTGGTCTGGTATTCAGTCGAGCTTTTATTTTATGGAAAAACCAAGTGAAATTTAGACCACTGCATCGCTTGACCGCAGGCAGTCCATCCCCCGGGAAATCGATCGAGGCACGTGTGGCACGAAATTAACGAGGTAGGGGGTGGAGGATAATTAACCAGATTTCCGGCGCACGCGCGTGGCTGCGACACTGGGATTTTGGCGCTTAACGCAATTACACCCGACTCCCATAGCAATCCATCAACCGAAGCTGCACAAACGCGCGAGAAAAATATTTAGGAGCTTCATATCCTTCTTTGCGTACTCAAGTTTCACATGGTGCTGTTTGAGCCTTGAAAATAACGCGTGTGAACTTCGATCATCTCAAGTTTTTGATGATTCTTTTTTTGGGTCGCAAACTAATTAGCGATCCCGGCTGAGTCACTCCTTTTCTTCTTTTTCACGCGATAAAAGAGTCCGAGGAATCATACCGAGGTCTAAGGTTCCGCTGTTTGTCTCGAAAGACTGATTTACGAGAATTAAAAGGAAGCAGAGAAATGAAAGGGCGACGTTCATTTCGCGAGCTGGAGTCTCGTGTCAATTTACACGGCGGAAGTAAATTGAAACGAGAGAGTCTGCTGCTGAGGAGTCAACACGAGGGAACTTTTTTTCCGAGTAAATAAAAGTTGGAGCTCCGTTATAGTGTGCGTGTATACTCGTCTCGTATAACCAGTCACTCGATTTGGATTCATGGGAAGAAATGAGAATACCTCCTCTCGTTCCGGTATTTTCCCGCGAACCATTGTATCGTCCCGAGCAATCGAGTGAAAACGAGATTTTGCCGACAAGCCGACAATATCACGACGGAAACAGCCGATCAGCGACTTCTCCTCGTAAATGGGCGGTCCGTATAAAATCCAATCCACTCTCGAACCAGCGACGATGCAGCGATGACGGAATCGCGCCACTTCACAGAAGTGCTCCTGCGAGACACAGCCCATCGCCAAAGCTGTACTTTACAACGGGATGGAGGTGGATCCGAGAAAATCGACTCTCTCGTGGATGCGAAATACGCCTGTGCGGTACTTACGAATTTTAGGGCTCCCTCGACGACAACGCGAATATATTCGTCCCCTCTTGCTCTGATCTGAAAGTAGCTATACGCGGACTGCTTTTTTTTTCCTTCGCAACGCAGGAGATTTTAACGATCGCGTTGCTAGGGGGATAACTTGTTTGGGTCCAGTTTGCAATTTTAATGCATCTGCTCTGCTCGTATAAAATCGAAGATGCTCCGTTTCTTGGAAAAAAAATTACGCTGGCGGTAACAAAATGACAAAATTAAATTTTCGTTGGAAACTCGAGGAATTCCGCATTTAACTCCAGAGATTGCATACATTTGCGAGTCTGCGAGGGGGAAAAGAAAGGGGACAAAGAATTCGTTTCGATGCACTCGAATCGCTACTCAGACGAAATTAAAATTATTCTGGATCGAGGCCAAGGCGCCACGGCTTCACCGGTGCATTTACACGGGAATAAGTATACCTATACGTGCACCGATGAGCATTTTTCCCATCGTATATATATTTTAAGACGTTCGCTGTTTTATTAATTTTCACTCCGCCCGACTGGTTTTTCCCACACGATGCAATGTATCAACAAACTCTATTAAAAGCTCCCTTGGGGAAATTCCACTGGCTTTCCATAACTTGTAACCAGCACAGAGAGTATAAAAAGATAAGTCAATTACGAGGAGCAACAAAAGATTCCGATTTCCATGCGAAAAGGAATAACCATCGGGGTACATTCACGATCCTGGAGCCCGATAATCCGATTTCGCGTGAAAAGGCTTCGGGGAGAAAGGGACTCGAGAAAAATAAATAAAAGCCTCAGGAAGAGACGAAGGGTTGGAAGGACACAAAGGAAATGAGTTCAATGGAGAGCGCCTGAAAGAAAAGGGGACGAGCGTCGCGAGGCGAGGAAAGAGTCGCCCTGGGAATATTGGTTCCGTAATGTTTCTTTACGAGGCACGTGTGTGTGTGTGTGTGGGTGCGCAGGTGTTACGGAGATTAGAGGCGAAGGCGGCTCCGAGAGCACTTTTCGAGCGAGGAAAGACAAATAATAAAGAGTCAAATGGAATATCGGTCGTGGGGACTTTGGGGCAAAATTTACTCTGCTCCGGGAAATTCCGGGGAGAGTGGGTCGAGGTGTTGCTCTTTGTCAAAGAGTTTGCCTACTTTTATATTTTATCTCTGTTGTTTCGAAAACTGCTGGCTCGGGAAGGTATGGAGCTACGTTGAAGTAAAGCTGACGTACGGATATAGCTCGGACTCTCGGGATTCGTGAAAATCGTCGAACCAAGGTCTACGAAGAAGGAAATTCGGGGAACCAAAGAAAAATAAAAATGAAAATTTTACTCGTCCTGCTTCCATGGAGTAAAAGCTCCTAGTCAAAATACAATACGAGAGAACGAAAAAAAAAAAAAAAAAAACATCCTTATTCCAACAAATGTAAAAGCGAGAAGTATGAAATCCATTAACTGTCCGCAGCTGTATCTCTCGTCGCTGTACTCGATAATCGATAGCCAAGCGGAAACAACGAAGGTGCAGAGCTCAAAAGCGATTTCAAGGGTACACACGCAGCCTCGCTACACGAAGCTTTGTACATACACCTAATGAGTGCCTCTACTACTTCTGTTACGGACGCAGAGTTTGCCCAATTCGATAGTTGCACAACACACTGTCCATCCAAAGTACAGCATTAGTCGTTAACTTTTGCCTGCTGGCAAGGAAACACCTGTGAGTTTAACAGGTAATCGGAAATAATATTCTGGCCTTTTTTTTTTCATCGCTGGCACTATCGATGTACGTGGCAGTATCACCCGACAGGATAGTTTGTCCCTGTCAGCAGCAACAAAGGATGCGCGTCGCGTAACGAGCTACGTGGATTTATCGCCGGGCAGCGATGCGTCATCTCTCCCATCCTCGATTGCCCGGAAGATTGATCTGCCGTTGTTTGCACTACTGATCTCCGGACTGTGTAAATTTGTCGGCAAAACGTGACAAGCTTGCGTCTACCGGATGCAGAAGCGCATACGAAATACCGGGAGTCTATTGAGCCCTTCCGAGCTCGGACGTTCCGGGACACGTGAAAAATTGTCACTGTCGCGAGGGAGAGAAAAAAAAGGTGGGAAAAAGTCGGAGGAGACGCGCCGTGAATCGCAAACTCGAGAGCAGCTGATAACTCGTGGCGCCGGAGCACGTAATCCAGAGGAGCGACCTTGGGAAGCTCCTCCACCATTATCGGGATAGAAAATATAAGAAATTACCGGGCGATATAGCGAGTGACGGATCCGCCCTAGCGCTTTCATGTACCTCAACTCGCGAAGGTTAATTCTCCAACGTCGCGAGGGAGAGGAAAGAAAAGAAATTACACAATTGCGGGAAATTCAATCTTTATCGCCTCCGCTCGGCTTTTTTTACATACTAGTTAAGCGCACGGTATATATAAAGATACAGGGAGAAAGAGTCGAGCGTATACAGAGGAGGTATGGAGCACATTAACACCACTGGATTCAAAGCGGCTGGGAAACATTAGCCGAGGGAGGGTGGGTTTTTTCGCCGCCTTTCGGCTCATCCGGCTTAATCGGCCATTCGTAGCTGTTAGGGCTTCGTTGCGATTAGTCGGAAAATTACTGCTAACTGTTGTACAACGTACATGTATATAACACCGTTGCGCGCTGGAATTTGAATTTAGTGCTGGGTTTTACTTTTCTCCTTCTCTCTCTCTCTGTTTTTTTTCTCGTCGCTTTGAGCTTTTGTTCCAGACGAAAGGTAAATATCTGTTTTTGCGAGGGTAATTAGTGGTTATTGGCAGCTTTCACGAAACTCGGTGGCATCGTCGGGAAAATAAAGTAGGAAAAGGGTCAAACTTTTCATACCTGTCCAGCATTAGTACCGATAAAAAAGCTCAACCGAAAGCTCTCCGTCTGTTGGAATTGAAAGGTACGAAAGGCACGGTTATAGTGTCAATTAAAGCATCAAGTGGAGGAAAATTAATGTTACGAAACCTTAAAGTTACAAACACGAGTACTCCAGAGTATATAAAATTACTCGAGCGTTGGTTGTGCATCCATTTCAATTACGAGGAATATCTCGCATAGAAGAATCGAAACGTATTTCCACTTCCTCAAGCCCAGTGAGGATCATTTCAATGAGTCTCACAGGGGGAGGGGGGCGCGTTATAAGAGTAGAAGAAAAACCCTAGAAAAATGTCCCTCAAAAGAAAGAAATCCTCTCGAGCCCTCCTAATCCTAGCTTCTGCTTATCTCTTTTTCAGAGGAAACAAAAAAAAAAAAAAAAACGCAGCATCATCTTCGGACAGAGATGGAGAGCCCGCAGGGCGGAAGAGCCGCATTGCCCTCCGCAATGACCCAGTCTGGTGTAACTACCAGCCGGCGGCTGGCTCGCGCGAACTTTATTCGGGGCTCTGGTATTGCCGAGAGACAGCGGGGATTTTCAGTCGGATGTATCTCACGGTCGTTTGGCTTCCCACCACCCCTCTTTACTCACTTTTGGAGCGCGAGGTGCACTCGGATGCCAAATAGAGGCCGACGAACTCGAGGGCGATTTTCATTTGGCTCTCTGTTTCGTAGCGCTTTTTTTTCTCCTCGGTCTGTGCCGGATAATTTTATCGACGCAGCTGGACGGGCTACAGTTGTTTCCGGGCGAAAGACGGTGATGTGTATGATTTTCACCAAAGTGCGATCCACTTACTCGAGGCATTTTTTATTTTTTTCCACACGAGTTGGTTTGGCGATGCAGGTAGATGTGTTAACAATCACATTGCTTTCTTTACATATATAAACGTTACACCATAATCATTCAAGCTAGGTTAGAGGGGAAATTTTCACGTACGAGTATGAAGGTTTACCAGCACAAAATGTAATGCGCGATGCTCATGAATTTGTCAGGTCACGTTTAATCTGCCACCCTATATTAAACATCAAGATACCATTTGTGTTATATCACGGAAAAGCAGTAGGCTTGTTCGGTATTCTTTTCTGTGAAATAGCATGATGAAAAAAAAAAAAAAAAAAAAAACTGTGGAAAATGAATGAGAAATAAACGAAAAAATTAGTTTACACGTTTCCAAATGCATCAAGTAGATACCATTAGACTTATAGGGCAAAGTTGAAACATTTTCTTTTTTTCATCTTATTCAATGATGTTTTTATGTGGAGGAGTATTTTTTCCCGACTCAGTAAGCAGCTAAGCAGCAGAGCCGTGCGCTTCCCTTAAGTAGAACGGATAAACGTATAGTCAGACATGGCGCTACACCACGCCAACACTCGATTCGTGATTATTCACAACATATTTAATGCAAAAATAAACTGTAGAACCATTTGTTTCTGCGGTAACATGTAAAAAAAAAGGTTAACACATTGCGGTACTGAAATTTCAGCGCAAGCAGGAAACATTGAAATATAACGCGACAACTGCGCTTCGTAGATCGCTCGAGCAGAAGCAACTGTTTACCTAATGACAAAAGAAAAAAAAAATACAAAGGAGCACAATAGTAGGGCGTTAATTTGTCGGAGCGATCGGAGCTGCTGTTTGGCCGAAAGAAAGATGCTCGATTCAAGGAAAAATAGCGTGCACGCACGCGCAAATCTCCTATCGCCAGCCTTTTCCTTTCGAGAGAGAGAGAGAGAGAGAGAGAGAGAGAGAGACATGCACGCGTGACCTTGAAAAACCCGGGACTGCCGGAGGAGACTGGCGCGCAGACTCGGATGAGCCGCCTTCACCTCCCTATTTTCCGGGGAACGCATAGTTGCGTCCTCTTCAGCTCGTTAGTGGTTTCCTCCTTTCTGTCCTCGGTTTTTCAATTTTTCCCGAATGACCTTGTCCAATTTCCCCCTTTCCGGACATTTTAATTTATTTGCGACTTGGTGCTGCTAAGCCCCGGTTGATGGATTTTGTGAAAATCGTGTCGGAAAACGCGATGATTCATGTCCTTCGATATTTCAGAGCATCTCGACATTAATTGCGAGAAATTGCGACAAACGAGGAGTCGCTGCTTCCAAAATAGATGTCAGCTAGCCGAGCTTTTTTAAGGGAGCGATTATTCATGGGCGTCAAAATTCATGGCAAAACTTTTTTTAAAAACAAAACATTTCCTCGTGCAACGCTAATTTACCCGAGAAATTGGAGCCTCTGTTTTGAGAGTAGTAAAATTTTGCGGCTGCACGGAATTTATGCTTCAACTTCTCATTTCCTTTCTATGGGGTGTAATAGGTGTATACCTATAGAGTAGGATTTGGATAATCCGAGAGCTCGACGAGCTGGGATTTGATGTTTCTGCGTTGTGGCGCTACTGTGGGATTTAATTCGTTTGTAAGATCAATGGCAAAGATACCTCAGTGGCTGTGGTTTTTTCGACGATTTCGTGGGATTGGGTAGCTTATTTTTTATTCATTTATTTATTTTGCTCAATACATAAACACCGAGCAAAAATTCACACATAGAATCAATGAATTTAAGAGATGTGTCTTAAATAACTTTGGACAGGTCAATCACCGAACTGTAGCTTTAGTTTATCTCGCGTCTCGTGTCTGCCTCGTTTTCACGTGCAAGACGATACTTTCTTTTTCTTTTGTTTTATCGTCGAGAAAAACATGGATCCCTTCACGAAGAACGAATGCACCGAAAGTACCGATTGAGATATCAACACAAAAGCCCATAAACATACTTTGAACGTCACTCCAAACTGGTGAACAAATGCAATTTCCCCAGGATCTCGAAGTTAGTTCTCGGAATTTCCCTCGTCCTTCGAGATCTACCGAGGCAACTCTGAAAACAGCATTTAAACCGACACTCGATTACGAGACTCTCGGCCCGAAATAACAGTGCACCGCGATCCTCTGTAGATGAAGTCTGGGCCAACCAACCGTGGGCCGAATCGACAAAAAGCACACGTGACCAGCCAAAGTCACCCAGCCAATGGCATATATACTTTAGAAGATCACGAGGGAAGCTTCCTACTAGCTGCCCAAACTGCCCCTCGACTCTTGCTCATTAAACTTTGCCAACGAAACTCGAGGGTCAGGAAAAACTTCGCGGCATAGTCTTTCTCGCGCTATCGGCTCGTGGCGATCCTTTCGGGCACAGCTGTCTATCGACGAGTACGAGTAACAAACTTATTTCAAAGCTTCCAAGCGAATTTGGTACTTATCTCGAGTTATTCGTAAAATTTACATACATACCCCCGGAATATTCATAAGATTAACAAAGCACCTTTAAAATGACTTGCTAACGAGGTGGTGTGACGTCTTACGTATACATTTCTCTTCTACCGAGTTCACTGAGGCCCGAACGGCATAGAAGTGTGAATCGTAGCGAATAAAACGATACGCGCTCCATCGGATCGGCGCACAATTACCAGACGGTCTAACAATCGCGCGGTTGAGGCTAACTACTGCTCAAACTTGTATAAGCGAGCGAGCTTGCAGCGCGTAATAATTATCGCTCGCGTGCTCCCTTGGCTAATTGCAAGAAGAGAATAAGGGGAGGGTGTTTTAGCGCTCTTGTCTCAACTTGGGGGAAAGGGGGTATGTGGTGAAATGTGTGCGAGGAAATGAATGGGATGTCCCGGGAATTCGAGGAGGATCACTGTTCTACACTTACTCTCCTTCTTTGTACAGCTAGTGCAGGTAGTTTTCTTGGGTGGAAATCTGGGCACTAATAACGTTGATTTTATCGAGATTTTTTCTGTACGGGTTGTACGGGCGTCTGGGAAATGAGGTTGGAATCGTTAAGAGTTAATTTTAGTATTTGGATTAAGAATTTTTTATACATAGTAATTAACAACAGTTTAAGTGAAATGTTTATAAGTATGGTACCCACTTAATATTTTTTAATAAAGTACATGGAGGTTACGTTTTTTTTTTTTTTTTTCTAATTCATTAGCGTCAAATGCTACTGATAATGGGACACAACGATTTAAAAAAATTTCTGAAAACAATATGAGACATTAAACTAGTGTAATGCTGTGGACGACGTTAATAATTTTTCTAGTTAATACTGTATAAAAACAAAAAAAATTTGTGAAAGTCAAACAATATATGTAAAATTTAATACATATTTCTCCGCAATTAAATTTTTTTTTTACATAGAATAGACTGTCGTTATCAACGAAAATCCCATTAGCAAAAAGTTAACCATCAAGGTCCTTTTGTTTCAAAAGTTTAATCTAGAATAGATTAACTTGTTAAAAAATGTTAATGAGCAAAACTTGGAAATGGAGAATCTTTTTTTTTTGTCTTAAAATATCTTTGAAAGGGATTAACCAAATAAAGCTCTTCTAATAAACTTCCCATTGTTCGTTATTCCTTTTTCCACGTCTCCACAGATTTCATCGCGTAAATTACAATCTGCAGGCTTCCTTGTTCATCCATTTCCCGTTACTATACATAACGAGATTTTCATTCATCTTAAAATTGTTATAACAGGACGAAATTATAGTGTAGAATTTTAGCCAATGTTTTTTAAGAGTAAAGTTTTTTTTTAAATCGCTAAAAGCTCCCCCACCTTCCCGATTCGTTCGGCCGAAAAGACGCGCGAAAACAAACCGAGAAAAACGCCACGGAAGTTCGAGCTGCTGTTTACAAAGTTTAATTGCAGTTAAACGCGTCAAAGGGAATTACAGCGCACCGAGACCGTGATGGCGTTAGTTTAGAGTCCAGCAGGGAGTTTAACCCTCACAGTTTCGTACACGGAAACGGAAAATTCACGCGCGTGTGCACGTGCAACGACGAAAGCGCACGCAGGACCGCGAACTCTCAATTTTGTCGGGACGATCCTGTCGTAGACAGACATTGTACGGGAAAGTGGAGAAAAGCTCGCGCGCAGCCTCGACGAAAGTTTTAACAACGTACAACCACGAGAGTCGCGCGCGGTGCGGACGAAGAAGACAGAGTGGCGGTGAGAGAGCAAAGCGTATGGCCCTCGAAACTCCGCCATTTGCATCTGGTTTGTACACCCGAACTTGAAGATTATTTACATCAACTGGAGTACAGTAGGTACAAAGTTTCGGGAGAGCGGCGACGCTCGAAATTAATTGTTCGGGAGCTTGGGTTACCTGCGTCGTATACGAACCGAGTGTCTGTCAAACGGATGGATTCCATCAGTCTTGCTGTACATTCGTGAAACACGTGTCGGATGCAAGTCGCTCATTGACAGACGACTCGTGAACGCAGCATTGCCCCATAAAAAGCCACTTACATTACCTATCTCATCTCGACGTATTGCCCCCTTGAATCCATACCCCGAATGTAAATGCTGTGTGAATGTGTCGCTGTGTATCCTGCGCAGATTTACAGCCAAGACTAGTAGCCCTCCGGGAATAACCACACGGGCACCTAGGCATCCTTATTCCTCTCGATTTCGGGATACCGCAAGATGTAAATCAGGCAAGGGCGCGCGTCATTGGACAAAGTACAGACAACGAGACTGATACTTTTGAGAAATAAACGCAGCTCCCCCGATTTAACGTCATTTAAAACATTTCTCGTGTAGGTGCACGGTAACTCCCGAACAAAGGGGCGAAAGGAAAAATTTTACCGATCTGCGGGAGTTTTACTCGCAACTCCATACGCGCAGACGAGCCGACAGCCGATCGTAAATCACCGGGCACGGGTATGTAACGGTCCAACGCAGTCTATGCGAGATCGATTTTATCGGAGCGCATTACAGGTACGTGGGGCACGAAGGGCGGCCTATGGCGCTGCAGGGGATATGATTTATCCGGGCCCGAGAGGCGGCGATCGATCGACTCGGGAACTCTTGTTCGAGGAATCGAGTTGGTCCTCTGAAACCGGATAGAAAAGCTCCTCGGGTACTTGAGTAGCACATCAGGGAACTAATGCGAAAGAAAGGCCTTTGATCTCATTTTACTCCGCCCAAATGTTGCATCGGTTCTCTTAAATTAGAACGGATGGAGCCTACGCGTGTGTCGCTGAATAATTCAAAAGAAAATCCTACAAAGGACGGAAATAAGGCTAATCCGGTGCGTGAAAAATTAATGCGCGACCTCGACGCAAAGCGACTCGGTCGATTTGTAAAACGCCGAGATAACAGTACCATCGATTTACTCTTCGAGCATCTGTGTATGTATGTAATAAATTCGCAACATCGCTGCAGCTCATGGACCCACACTACTGCTGCCGAACGTGTGTCATCCCCGAGTGGGAGAGATTGAAGTCGAGTGAGATGGAAAACGAAGTTGGAATTCGAGAAAGAGTGGAGGGGCGAGGGGGTGCACTCGTAATTTCTGTTTCAGAGAGAAACTTGATTGGCTGCAGGTTCGTGAGTTGAATCGTAAACCAGGTTGTTTCGAAGCGCCTCTCGGGTTTATTAGTTTTTCGATCGGCATCGCCATCCAAGCGCAGATTACAATTTTGCGGCAATGCCATTCGCGGTGGCCGTGCCAGAGTACTTATTTTAATATTCATCTTGAGGTTTTGAAAATTTTTCTTTTTTTTCGAGAGGGTCGTAATTTTTAATACATTTGACTTCGCTCGCGAAATTACTTTTTCATAACTACCGCGTGTAGGGTGGAAAGGCGTTTTACACTGAAAATGATTTTTTGTTCTTAAAGATGAGCTGATTAAACCGTTGGAGTTTGCAAAATAAAAATTTACGTTTGAAGTATGCTCGAAGCGATGGCAGATAAAAAAAAAAAAAACAAAAGCTCCATCCAAAGCGTCAAACGGGCTCTTTCTCTTCATAAATCTAAAATTTATAACCCTCCATTCGCTCTCCGCGCATAATTTGCATATTCATAGCGCTATAGTCCAGAGCCGAAGGGAGGGAGGGTACTTCCGGGATAATATCTCGCGTCTCTTTTTCAAGGTTGTTTGGTACGCGGAAACGAAAAACTTTTCAACAGGAATTCGCATATTCACCCACCAAGCTCTGGCTTTCCTTCGACGACTACGACAAAAGATTCCAGCTGCTCTGAAAATGAGAATTCCGACGACGCTTGATTTATTCCAAGAGTTTTGTGTTCACCACTACATACCCACGTATATATAGCACCATTGTGGTTTTTATTACAGTGCCATCAAATTTTTTTACTTTTCGCTAATTTTTACACATCCAACGAAACAAGCCAGCTACTCTTGCCCCATACTACTTCGTTCAACTGAGGCGGTACACGAAAACAGAGTCTCGCGTAACTATGGTGTAGATTTAATTTCTCTCGGCTGCATCGCTTGGTTATCATTTAACAGTAGCAGCACACTGAATCCCTTCTCATAATTTCGGAGAAATTATTTCACGGTGAGTCCCGTAACTCGTGAAACAACCTTGTCAAAGCTACCTATGTGTGTACAGATTCAACATTACAATGGACAACCAGCTCAGACCTACGCGCAACTTGAAAGACCACTTTACCACCTCAGAGCACGAAATATGGCAAAAGAGAGCGTACTTTCGACTTTTCGAGCCATAAGAGAGATAAACTGCACCAAGGCTACGACGCTCGGTCCGCGTAATCCCCGACGCGCAACATCTCAGGGTGTACATCCCTGGGTCCTAAATAATCGCGGTAGATCCGCGTTATCCGTCAGAGCCCCCATAGGTAACACGAAGCTCCAAGAGACACCCGTAACATACAAGGCAACAATAGTACAGGAAGTATACTCGTAAATCGTCCCGAAGCGTCTGGAAAAGCTTGACGGTGGGATATCGGCACCTATTGCCCCCATGTACGACAAACATAGCGGTCGATTACGATTACCCACAAACACCCGTTATCAGAGGAGGATACAAAAGTGCATACGAGGGGGCAAAGGGCGCGAGGGGTACATAAGAACGAGGATGTGTGAGAAAAAGGGGGAGGGATGAATGGATCGAGGTCAGGCTCTCTCGTATCGCGTGTCGGTGTACATTTTGGGTATAGTGCCGGTTTCGTTTTGGAACGGTGCTTAGGTGTACCTACTGTGTAGATGTATAACGGTAAGGCCGCACTCGGGCCGGTTCACTGCCGCAGGCCTCGACCTCGGCATCGTATCTATACTCCTCGAGCTACGCCGCGTCTTGTGTGTTGGCTTTTTTTTTTTTTCTCCTTCACGAGGTGGGTGGGTATCATTTTTCAGTGCTTCGGAGGGCTTGCTGCAAAAGGCAACGGGCAGTAGCTTTACTTGATATTTTAGTGAGAGCTTTTCTTTCTTTTTTCTATTTGCGCTTCATTTTAGAAAAAGCTTGGTAGTGGTTGAATACTTTTCAATAATAGGTACAACACGTTACCAACATTATATCTCGTAATAAACGAAAAATAAGCTATCTCATAGTGTAAGGGAAACACGGCTCACATTCTACGATTCCCATATAATCAGGTATTCTTCATGATTTTTCACTCAGAGTGTGCACTCGATAAACCAATGGATTTTGGATGCCTTCATTTTTATTTTAACTATCCATCCAAATTTATCATGACATTCAGTGTAGTGTAGTTAGTTACGGTAGATATATATTTTTTCACGTTACTTTCTATCGAATCAATAACAATAATGAATCTGATGGTAAAAGATTGAATTATTTCATTTGGCGCGATGATGTGAGATTTTTTTAGTCAAACTTTTGTATTAGCATTGTTTCTTTTTATGGAAGGAAAATATTAGTCACGATGACTTTATTTTCCGTATGGTTCAATCATGTGGGATCAGTGCTCACATAATATTGGTTGAATAACTGAACATTATGACGATAGGTACAATGGACTCATCAATCACCGATGAAAGACAAACAACGTTCACCAAGTGTAGCGCAAAGTGCACATCCGCCTGGTTGTTGTTACAGCAGCTAATTCCATTAGGGCGAAAATAACCAAACTGGCCAGCTTTTGTTTACACCCGGGCGTAGCCTTGATGATGACGCGATTTCCCAAAGCTTTCGACCGGAAAGCCCAAGAGGGAGTCCTTTGCGCCTGCTCGTTTTCCAATTTAGACCACGTGGATACAAGCACAATGATGCAAACGAGGTCAGCTATAATACCTGAAAAGTCCTCGGATCCAAAATGTCCCTTTCATCGTCAACGGATGCGCCATCATCACCCCACTCTCAGTTGCACCGAGCTTCATCATTCCGTTCATTTTTGAAGTAATGCTTAGCCCCAATTGTTTGATTTGCACATCAGAAGATACAGGCGAAACGAGGCTGGTGTAGCTGCTGTCAATATTTCCGAAATATGTTGGCACGAAGGGTGTGGACAAACGGATATACTATGGGCACAAATTAATGAAGCAAACACTGCTCCACTGCCTTGTGTATATTATACAATACATAGGCAGACGCTTGGTAATCAATGCTGACGATTGTTCGATGTGACGCCGGTAGATCGGAGTTAGTTCGATGTTGTTGCTTTTTCCAATTTCGTATATATACACACAAAATGTACGTTACGAGACTCAAACCAAAGAGATCGTATCCCCGAACTTTCGTACTTTTTCATCCGGTTCGCGTAAAATTTAAAACTTTCTCAAAACGCGGGCGATTAAAAAGTTTCCAGGGGAGCTATATGTACGTCACTTCTCGCCGAGAGGAACAGAAAGTAGAAGCAATTACCGAGTCCGTGTACTCTTAAGCGCGCTCCATTTATTTGATACACCGAAACTGTTCGCCGAGAATCGCAGAGATAAGCATGACAAACGCCCGCCACGAGTGGGTACGAGCGCTCCCCCCCTTTCCTTTTCTCTTATCTTCAATTGTTTTTCCAATATAGGTAGACCGAGTGGCGAAACAAGCCCCGGTTTTTCTTACGTATGTACACAGAGACGCACTGTATGAATTTCGTAAGGTGTTTGCTCTTGCGTTTTTTTTATTCTTTAGTAAAATACGAGACTCCCGGGATGAACGATAACATCGAAGCATGAGCGTCGCATCGCGTTCGTCTTCAACCCTTCTAGGCCTGGTGTGCTTTTTTGGCACGAGCTCGTTTAGATTTTCGATCTAGATTTCACATCCAGGTCCAAACCGAAAGAAAAAAAAACTACTATAGCCTCCAAGCGCCAATCAACGAACAGTCACAGTAGAATAGGTCGAGTTACGGTAAGACCGATCTTACGAGAATTGTGTTGCGTAAACTGTCCAAAGTAACAAGAAAGTGATATTCAGAATTTAATTGCTGTGGGAATATGGTTGCAGTACAGCGACAACTCAGAGATACGAGAATATGGTTGTGCAATATCATCGTTTGATCGTGAACCCTCGCAAGCTCTGTATCAAAGAAAACCGCACGTGCAAGGGGGCGATCGATTAAATATTATGCATCGCATGTACGTAAAAACGACCCTTTTCTTATAAGCAGTTGTATATAGTGCACACAGGGACAACAGAGTGTAAAATTTTAATTACAAGCGAAATTCATTACGAAGAGAAGTTTCGTGATTACCGGAGCGGTGTTGGCTGGCACCTCGGGGAGATCAATGTCAGAGCCCACGTTTCGAGTTCTAATGTAATTACTTTTGATATTAATAGTCTGTGGACCTATACATTACGTACTTTGTTGCCTCACCGTGATTGCGTGCGAATGAGCCAAGTCGTGTGCCCTCTCTCTGCGAAAACGTGCAAGCTCATCGCTTATCGACAGCAGGAAAGACAGGTTTTTTTTTTTTCATACGTGTATATAAATAAACTAAATGATTTTATCTCTATCGTAACTACGAATAAAAAGGTGTTTTACTTAAAAAATTCAGGCATGTTTGAAAAAAAAGCTCGAGGTAAGTTCCAGCAGTCGCTCGACCGCAAGCTCGAGAAAGTGAATCCCTGCCATCCGTCCAAGGATACGTCGACAAGGAGGGAGAGCTTGCAAGTAGCGCCACCAGCTCGGATCGATCGGCGTGTGTGTATAGACCGGAGCGTTCCTTCCTGAGATTTCCGGAGATGGCGCCACGCGCCCCGCAAGCTTTGTCGCGCGACAATACACGCGGCCGCAGGGAGAAAATAATCGATCGGCGGGGGAAGCTGCCGGGGACGACGACAAGAGTTTCCGTATCGCATAGAGGTCGTTAAATAATTTGTAAAAAAAAAAGCATCGTTAGCACAGCTGCCGTACTCTCTCGTGAGTCGTTGTTCCGCGCTTGGTTGCACTGCTACCTCTAAATCGACGGTAATTAAATGGACTCGGCTCGTGCGAGTTTCTTTTCTTTTTTTCACGGCAGAAGGAGCTTTTTGATTTCACAACTTTGGAGCGTGCAATTAGCGAGTTTAATTACGAGTAAATGACTTACGCTGCGCTCGACCGGACAGTCAAAGGCTGTGTATTATTTACCTGAAACAGAAAGACACACAGTGACACGTTAGAGAGCTCATCCTCCGCAATATCTAAAGATAAATAATATCATCTCAAGTGACAGCGGCTACGAGATATCTCATTTCGAGAGAGAGAAAAAGAGAGTTTGTTTGGGGCACCCGAGCTAGGCGAGTATACGTAAACACCTGCTTGGCACGTGTTCAAAGAATTTCAGAGTCGCTGAAAACTCTCTTTTTTTTGACACGAAGTAAACCCCATCGCAAGTCGAAGACCCGCACTGGCTTTCAGTCGCCGAAAAAAATAAACCACAACCTCCCTTTGGTGGACCCGGAAACGGCAGGGCTCCAGCAGTGGGGTCGAGGTCGCGAGGCGAGCTTGCATCCAAACATCGGAGACGGAACTCGGGAGTAAGCAAAACAGCGAAGCTGTCGCCGGTTCCAATTAGCGGCTCCGTCTCCCGCGTCCTTGGCAAAGGTACACGGTCGAGTGGGAAATTAGGAATGGATGGACGGACGCGTGTGCAGAACCGTGTGCGGTCCTCGCCTGGCCAATCGAGCTCCAATTTCCGCGAAAGCCGAGGCGTGGGCTGATTTTTGTTCAGCCGCCGTCCTTTAGCCCCCTCAGCAATTGGAATCGATCTTTTTCGAGTGCTTGTACTTTCGGCAATATTCATTTCTCGTGCATCGATAATTGAACCAAAGAGCGAGCCCGCACTACAAAGAGGGGAAAAAAAAACTTTTTCCATCCCACCGATTTTTAAATCTCGGCAAACCGAGAGAGGTACTCCGAAGTCGCGAAACTTTGATACAGAGGACGAGAAACTCGCGAGTGGTCCCCTCGTGGTACAGCTACTTCCTCGCTCTCCTTGAGGGAGCAGCTGCGATGCACTTAGCTCTCTAGCAACGAGTATCCCAAGTTAATTTGTCTGTGCTTATATGGGTACCAATTAACGGGGATAAAGGTAAGAGGAACAGAATGTCTCTCGCAAGGACTCTGTGCGCCCTTTGGCCGGTGTTTAAGGTAAATTATATTGTAGTATGAATTTTGTGTTTGTTTTATTTGGTTTGCAAATGTTTGATATTAATTTCTGTATCACTGTGTTACAATCAGCTTGTTTCTTTACCAAGAAATATGTAGTTTTTTATACAATGATTGTTATATATTGAAAAAAAATTTCACATATTGTCAAAATCTCTATTGTCCGAGCTCGTCTTCCTCAATTATTTGGACTTTCATTTCTGAAGTCATTTTAAAATCCAGACTTTACTTTTCCCTATCTTTTATTCCTGTTATTCCAGAACAAAGTGGACTGATAACCAGTTCTCATCTGTGACGGTATGATGCAACCAACCGAACCATATTAGCCGATGTCCCGTCGGATCAAATTAGGTCAAAATATAAACTTTGCTTACAAATTTACTTCACAAACATAAATGTACCAAATCTCGCGGTTTATTTTCTAGGAAAAAGGTTGGATTTACAAATGACACAGTAAGCCCCTTGGATTATGCAAGTGCACCTGTACCACACCACGATATACGGTCGTCGAAAAAAAAAAAAAAAAAAAAAAAAAAAAAAAAAAAAAAAAAAAAAAAAAAAAAAAAAAAAAAAAAAAAAGAGTGAAACATTTCCGATATTTTAATATGCATGCAAGTGCTTGTACGACGAGCCGCGAGTATTATAAACCTCCCAACTACTCTCTAGAGTCCGGAAGTGGAAAATTGCAAAGCCGCGATGCCCGTAACGTTTGTCGCTGGGGACACCGTTACTATTTTATTTGCAAGCGTCGTTCCGACCGGCGATTCGACGCTCGTTGAGGTTTTTATGCTGCAATAAAGTGTGGCGAGAGCGATAATTTGATAAGATGTTTCCAACGATGGTGTTGCAATACTTTAAGCTAAAATGTATATTGTTGTAGCATTGCAAACATCGTTTTAAGCGACTACGACATTTGTTTTATTCTATATAAGGGCTACATTGCAATACATTAAAATTAAAATCACAAAAACTAGTACAACTAATTGCTGCCAACTATCGGCGCCTTTGCTATTATAAAACAACTATAATAATAAATAAATACAAAAAAAAAGAAAAGAAAGTACGTGGTATTATTGTATATTCGAGAGAGCTGACGAACCTTGAAAGAGCTGATTCAGGCTGGTACCCTTGAAACACGTGCAGCCCATAATAAATCCCATCATCGAAGCGTCAGCAGCGCCAGTACCAACAACACTTCGTCCAAAGCAAAGGCAACAACAATATCCACCCCCGCGCACTTTTTCAACACATCAACTTTGTTATTGTTGTTTCATTTGTTATTTTTACCACCACCGCGTCTCTCACGAGCCAACGAACAGCACCGGCGATAAAGGCACTGCTCCGAGTTGTGACGGAGGTCTCCTTCATCGTCACCACCAACAAGAGGAGCTACTGTCCCCACAACTTAACGGACTCCTATATACATACGACAGAGGGCAAGTCTCATTCTTTTTCTGCTGCTGTTGCCTCGCTCTACTGTCATTGTGTACTACGACGCGACGCGTGGCGTGCTTGCTAATAAGGAGGACGGACGGGGGAGGAGCAGCGAGACGTGGCAGCTACTCAAGACGCAACTAACGCAGGATGTGAGCGCCTAGGCACAAGGATAAACGTGTCACCTGTGCGAGTACGGGGTTCTTAGTCACTGTGAGTTGCTGCTGCTGCTTTTCTTTTTCTTTCAATTGTTGTCATTTTACTCACGTGCAACTATCTTTGGCCAGGGTGTGCATGCGTGTGTGTGAAAGCGCTTGACGTTACTCGACGACCGTTAGTCTCACTGATGGGTAAAGTACACGTATGTTCGTGACTTTGATGCAGCTGTAAAAGTTTGTTTCCCTAAAAATAAAGTAATTTTTAAAAAATCGAGCGCAAGCAAACACCAACGCTCTCTAGTTGGCTCTAATTGGCTATTATTACCCTAAAATTATGCGTGAGGTAGAACCAGTCGAAAAAATCTTTTGAGGGAGAGACGCGCGTACCGGATAATTAACTTTAACGAGCGTGTGTCTATATCTCCCCCCCCTCCCCTCCACCCAAAAAAGTTAGTGTACGCAGATGCGTATCGACTCTCCTGAAGTACCAAAAGGGAAATATTTGCGTGGGATATAACGCATCAAATGGAAAACGAGAGGGCCAGATCTCTACGAGCAGGAAGGGCGATCGGAGTCCCGGGTCATCTCTGATTGAAAATTGATATACGGCTAGACGCTGGCTCTTATTTTGGAACAACATTTTTTCACTCCAGGGAACTAAAAGAGCTTACACTGCGCGTATTGGATAATTTTTTTTTTTTTTTATTTAGAAAGTAAAAAAATAAAAGATACCACAGGGAATCGCCAGCCAAATCGATTTCCGATTCCCCCGTGTGTGGGCTTTCGCGAACTTTATATTTGTCATTTGACTTCCTACCGCGGTACGTAGCACGCCCGGCAACTGCGGTGTCACGCAATCTTTCATCTTAACCTCCGCGGATATGAATCGATACGAGGGTACGAATGTGTATTTGTGACCACCAGCGTGTTTATTAGCGCAACTGGGAATCGATGATTCCGTGCAATCATTGTTCTCAATTAAACGCTCGGCTAGTGCGATATGAGGCGTGGATAATTTGTGTGCACAACGTCATGCAATACGTGGATACTTGCTTGTTTCGCTAGTACCATTATCAGCGAGCTGTTGACGAATTTGTTTGTTTTTTTTTTTTTTTTTTTTTTTTATCATTCGATTGATTGGTTGCATTGGATTTTAATTGAGATTACACGGTAACAAAAGTTATGATGATTAACTATTTTTTAAGATCCTTATGTAATCAGTTATCGAAGTGTCTAAAATTGATTTCCTATTCTTCTCTTTTTTTTTTATTTTTTTTTTTTTATTTTTTTAGCAAATGTCAAGGTTGAAAAAATACATTGCATCAAGCGATCGAGTTTACCTTTGTAGCGAACGAGCGAGCTCTTGTTGAGCTATGCACTTGTCAATAATGGCTTTGAGATTCGTGGTCGTTTGATGCCGGAGGAACTTCATTTAAATCATTCATAGAAAAGCGATCATTTTGCAGTATTGAGCGACAGAAACTCCACCGCGTGAATAAAAAATACCACGATCGGATATGCTAAAAATAAAATCTCGAGCTTTTTATTTACATGTACGTGTACGGCGAGGTTGTGCAAACTATTTTACTTTTAATCGAGAGGGTTATTTTTTTCTACTGATTTATACAGTTCAGATACAATGTTAATACGCATAGCAAAAAAAAAAATAAATAAATAAAACGATGAAATACGTACTCGTGATTTGATTCCTAGTCTCACGAAAATCAGATTATGGTGCCTGAAGTTTTACTTTTTTACTTGCTTTTATCATCATTGTCAATGATTGTAATTATAAATAGGAAACAATAAACTTTTAATCGATAAATTAAGTTTTGGTGGTTTGTTTTTAAAACGTGCAATTTGTTACACGTTTGACTAAATTTTGTTTGTACTACTGCACACAGAGATAAACACCATTGTTCATGCATTTCTTCACAACTAAAATAACCAAGTGATATTCCGTTTGATAAATACTTGAAAATGCACGAACAACTGTATATCGCGGCTCAATTGTGTTTAACTGCTCGATAGCACTGATAAGATCTTTTGTGTTTTCCTTTTTTCAATTGATATTACTAGGCCTAAAAGTTATTAACGCTTAAAAATTTATTAATGAGTATGCCGTGTACAGTAATCGATCAAAAATCAGAAGTATAAAACGAAACGATAAAGCTTATAGATTAATAGCAACGATGTACTTGATGAGTATAAAAAAAAAAAAAAAATCAATTAGGAAAAAACGCTGCGGAATCTTTTGAAGAGAAAACGAGTCTGCGGTCCCACTAACCTTTTTGTCTCGCGATTTTGACTCTCCAGGTGAAATGACGGTAAAAACGAGGGCACCGCTGATGTGTGGCAGTGAAAATTAAAAAAAGTGGAGCGTCGACAACGACCTGCTTCCGGTTGAGATACCGATAAGTAGTCGAATAATTGGAGGAAAACAAACAGATCGTATCGAAAAAATCGTACTTTTAATCGGGTTGACGTTGCTTTACCAAGTGTAAAAAGAGAAAACTCGAAAAACTTTTTTTCATTTTGATTGATATTAAATTCATGAGAAATCGGTGGATGCTTCGTTGTTCGGATGAAATAATAAAAACAAAAAAAATGAACGAGACAACTCGCGTCTGCTAAAAGTTTACACGGAGAACGTGCCGGGCGAATTTCGATAGTTATACGATGCTTCACGGAATTTTTCACCGTCCAAGGAGCACGTAAACGCCAAAGTCGGTACTGTAATACACGGGGAAGTGCGAGCGTAAAAGGAGCTCTGAAAAATTTTATTAAAGATCCACGAACGGAGAGGAGAGGCGCTGGCTCGTTGACTTTTTCTCTCGAGAAATCGACAAAGGGGGGGCACTGTCTAGCCGTGAAAATAATCTTGGAGGCTCTCGAGAAGCTCTCGGACACTTGGACATGAATGTATTAAAATTATAGGTGTTAAAAGTGCGTATAGTTGAAGTGACTGTTTTTCACCTAAAGTTTGAACACAGTGCATTTAGCAAGCTCCAACCAGATCCAACAATTGATGATTTTTCTTCAAATAGAGAGCAATGCATACAGGGAGCAGTGGACGAGACACTTGTACATCACGAGGCAGCCAGTCTTATTCGCGAGTTTAAAATTGATGGCTTCGATAGAGCAAGTAAAGTAATGCACGATGGATCGATGGGTCCTTTTTTAGCCATATTAATTACATGTGCCACTGCAAATTGGAGTGACATTTTTAGTACAGTTTACAGTATTGTCAGTACAACCTTGGGAGTAAAAAGCGGGTGTGTCAAGTATTTCAAAACCTCATACATCAGTTCTAATTCGAGAATCCTGTCCTTATTTTTATTAGAGTTCCATGTAAGTGATGATAATATCAAACTAAAAAGAATAAAAAAATTAAAGTACTTTGCTACTTTGAGAGATAAATTTGTGCAACGATTGGGATTATATGCAGAATCATTTGGTCACGTATTTTTCCAAGTCACGAAGGATAAAAGGCGTGGGTAGGGCAGCAAACATAGAAAAAAAGAAGGGTCTAACGAAGGGTCGCGAGAGTGGATATGATTAATCGTGAAACGATGGAGCTCGGCGACTACACGATTATCTACACACACGAGCGTGTGCGCAAGTTGTAGGCCAATAATAGCTGGTTTGTTTGTATTCTAAAAATGCATGTGCAGGGGGGAAAAAAACACGATTGCAAAGAGATCGATCGCCTACGTGGTAGCTATATTATGTACTCCATCAGCTACTGTTCTGACGAATACGAGGGTGCGTCACTCGGTTGGGACGTTCAACGCAAAAATTGTTGCTACGAGACTGTTTTGCGTGTGTATGCATGTGAGGGAGAGAAATAGCTTCGCGTGTCAAATCTCAGAGACGCGTCGATTCGCGATGCCGGAAGATTCAATTAACTGAGAGACGAAGCTGGAGGAAGCGGAGTTGTTACACTTGGCTGTGGCTGATAGTACATTTCCTCGTCTCGGAGGGGAAGCTTGGCGTTAATGACGACGGCGGTGGAGTCCTTGGCAGAGGGAAAGGGGATTTTCTTATATATACGACGCTAACGATTAAACACGATGCAGCTTATACTCTGTTGTATGTATATATGCGTATGTAAGAAGGGGCTGGGACTCCATTTCGATTCTCACTCTCATGACAAGCCTCAGGAAAATGATGGCGTCGTAAGCCGCTTTGTGAATAATTGCGCGCGAGAAAGTGAGACTCTGACGAGATTAATGTCGACGACGAAAAATTGAACGATACTATACTGAGTAGGAGATAAATGAGTGCATCGCTCATACGATACAAACGAGCAACCAACAGACACGAGGAAGTAAGTGAGATGCAGCGATGTGGATACATTTTATTTGTTAAAAAGTTGTAAAATAATACACTGGCAAATTACGATGTTGTACATTGGATGTTAACAAGTAGAAAAAAAAATGTTAAATGGATAATCATGAATAAACAAAGGTGCAGCATATGATAGACGATCAAAAGAGAGTTAAAGGAACATGTATCACCTGTGATAACAGAGTTAAGTCACGAATTCAATATTATAATTGAATACTTCATCATCTTTGCAAACAATTATTTTTTCAATAAATACATGTAACACATACATGATCTTTGTTAGTATATCAATAATATTAATAAATAAATGGAATATTTTCGACCATAATCAACTAAATACGATAATTCTTGCGTTGTGCATGAGTCAATCGATAGTGGTGATGGTAACATACAGCAGATTATATTAAACAACTCTTTTGTGGCTTTATTTTAATTAATAAATATTTATTCATCTTTCCTTGGAACACCTTTACAATTACAAAATACTCTTTACTCACACTCGTATTATCCTTCATACATTTCTTTGTAATTCGTACAGCGATTTTACAAATTGCCGTCAATAATGAAAGATTATCATCATTACCAGCTAAGAAAAATTTATCTTACGACAAGAGCGCAAGTTTACTTTACTCATTCGGCGCTCCCTCTCCTGGTTGTACTGATTTTCCTTGGCAGCATTGCGACAAGCAAAATGATTATTTATTTCTTCCAACGCTCTAAGATTTATAGATAACGATGAATTTTGTTGTCCCGACTCTCCAAAGTTTCTCTGATTTTGGTGCTCATGAGGATTCGGCTGGTTAGATGCCATTGATAAAATATCGATACTGACAAATCGTTGATCAAATCGATCTTATTGTAAGATTTTCAAATAGGTATTTTCTTTTGCAGAGAACTGATCGAAAACTGAATGCAACAGCCAACAGAACGAAACTGGCTGGCTCCTGAATAATTCCGAGTGCATTGAAGTTAAAACTAAATTAATGGTGGGAGAGCCGAGTGGTTTGCACATCAACGAAAATAAAGAGGCAAAAGATTAGAGCTGTACGAGGGTTTTTCCAAGTTTTGGTCGTACCACGTTTGTCTGTAGCAGTAGAAAAACTTGATACCAAAACTAAAATAAAATATTTAGTATGAAGAGTACATTAACCTACGCGTGAATCACGTAAAATTTAGTGACCAATCGGGGCGATAGTGCAAAGTCAGATAAGAATATCTTTTTGGCCTCGGTTTGCGATAAAAAATGTCGAAATCATATCAGCACGCACTAACGTTTAATTTTTATAAATGGTATTTGTAATCAATAATAAATTATAATTTTTTTTTTTTTTTCACTTGAGTTTTCTACTTCTTTGAAAAACGAGTTCTGTAGGAATGACTCATTAAAATTCCTATATTTCGAGATGAATGAAACGATCCCAAGTATGAAATCATTGAAACACTTTAATCGTAGTGGCCGACCCTTCGGATATACTTGTCGGAAGCGTCATATTTATCGCAGCAAAAGTTTGGGACAGCCACACAGAGTGCCTATATAGCTTTGAGTCAAACTCCACCTGCGAAGGGGGAAGTTTGTAGACTGAATTTGCCGCACGGCTAACCAACCCCATGTATATCCACACGCGCAAAGAGAAGCGATTGCAAACACGTATATACTAAAGAGACTTTGCGTGATTTTTTCGGAATGGTCAGAATATAGAGGGTCGAGAGCTGATGTGGGTGATAACTGCGGGGTATACGTGGCAGAATGCCTAGTCGAGAGATTCGGACGATTATGTACGTCTTTGTACTTCGACACTACCAAAGCAGTGATCACACTGGCTTGTATTGTTGAAAAAATTCGCCAAGCTTTACCTATCGATTTTTCCCAACCGAAATCCCCATACACATGTACGTGTAATATTCCAATGCGTATGATTGACAGCGTCGCTGTGCTTAAGACATGCACCCCCGATGAGAGGTGAAAAAGAGGGGATGGAGGGCTCTGCTTTGCAATCGGCGCGAGGCTTGGAACTGTTGTCGGAGAACCTCGACTTCGCGAAGCTATCTCGGACCGACAAGTTGGCCGGCTCAAGGGGGTCGGGCGAAGGAGAGAATCCCGGCTAATCGATGCGCAGCTGCTTCCGAGCTGGCTTACACTCAGCTCGGATTATTCCGAAGGCTGGTAGTTGGCATTTTTTTTGTTTAGTGGATATACAATAGCTCGTTTTCGATCAGAACGCTTATTGGAGGTCTGAACGTGCTTCTGCGTTATTATCACTTACGTGGATACTTTAGCAGAGAGATTTATTGGTTTTTTTAATGAATTTTCCAGTGATATGGATGCTTAAAAACAGATGATGAGACTGACAAAAGCTAAACAACTTTTTGTTGCAAAATGTGTACTATACATAGAAGAAAGACAAATTTCAGGAAGAATATGTATACGAATGAAGTGAAATAAAAATTTTTAACCATGAATAACAGCAAAAAAATGGACACAAAAAAAAGGTAGCTCGTCTACCTTCCAGACATCGCTTCCTCTTCAACATACCCCCGCTTTCTTCAAATAGACTAGTAAAAAAAAAAGCGTAAAAACAGAAAAGTCAAATGTACATGCGTCACGTATGAAAAATTCCTCCACTCAAGCAAGAAGCCACAGGACTACCACGGACCCTCAATTTCCAAACAGCCGGTACATTAAATCACCAACCGATTCGTCTCTCTCTCTCTCTCTATGTGTTAACGAACGATGCCTCTCACGTGCGATTGCGCCAGAGTGGCCTTAACAGCCGAGCCATACGGTGTATGCGTTACAAATTGCCTGCATATAATGCGCTCGAGTAGTCACCGCGCTATAATCGTGTTATCGCTTCGCGGCTTCATTGAGGGCAAATCTCTCTAATGCTGATTTCTCGTTAGCCTTTTCCTATCGGTATGGATCACGTATATATACACGGATGTAATAGTTTAATGTGCAAAGTTGGTCGAAAGAAAGAAGAAAAAAAAAAAAAAAGATGAACAAAAGCTTTCGGTTGACGGTACGATAATTCAAGCATAAACAATTGAGCTCGCGAAACTCGGTGTGGACGGAGGCGTACGGGGTGCCAAAATGGAATTTCTAATTTTCACCAAAGCCCGCCTGCCGGTAAGCTGATAAACCAGCTAAAAGAATATCATCGAGGTGCTCTTTCAACTCGGCCGAGAGTTATAATGCCATTCGGCCTCGCATATATAAACGCTCTCGCACCTGTCTGGCCTTAATTCTCCGCGCTGACGACCCGAATCCATCTATGATTCAAGAAACAGAGAGCTCTTGAAAAAAAAAAAAAAAATACTACAGCGGGGTAAAACCAAGTTTAAAAGCGAGTTTAAAAGTGCACGAGCAATAAAACCATACAGAATGCCTTTTTATTAGCCTACGGAATTACAAAGGCTTGTTTTCCGTGAAAACAATAACGACGCGCAAACTGAGTTTTCATTTTTTGACGCAGATGGTCCGGGTGCGTCGACCTCCCCGGCGTTACAACAGCCAAGCGTCACGCTATCGCGGTATTATATTACACCAACGCGCTCTCCCGTACGGGATATCCGAAAAACACGCGCACCAGCTGCTATTTGGTCCGTCTGCCTGTTTGTTTCCGATGCATCATCTCGCATGCACGTTTCTTAATTTTTTTTTCTCCGCTGGTTCCGTAAGGATTTAATCAAGCAAAGATGCCACGCGATGCTTTTTTCCCTCCCAACTGTACAACGGGAACTTTTGAGTAATGAACCCTGCCAGAGCTTGCAGACCCTTCTTTTCGCTCACTGTTTTCGGGGACGCAATATTTCGTTGTCTTGATTAAAACGATAATGATACACGCTGCTAAAAAAAAAAAAAAATCCCGTTCGAAATTTTTTGTTTTTTCATCAGAGATTTTGGCACAGCTTTACACATGTACAAGCTAACTCGATCTACGGCAGTTATGGTCCGTCACACGCGAGCGGTTAATATAATTTTCTCCCAGTGTAACGTGTACAGAGTTGGCACACACCGAATCAGTAGAACGAGTCAAGTATAGTCGGACGCGCCGAAAGAGTTGATTGCCGCTCTTGTTAATGTGACACAGCCCCCACAATTTCCAGATTGAGGTGATCCCCCTCCTCCTTCCTCCTGAGAACCTTTACTCGTCTGTAGAGCATCAGCAGCGCGTCTTACTCGATTTTCCCTCCCACAGGGTGGGTTAGCGTGCGATTACCATCCAGCGATTTACATTCAAATAAACGCAAATGCCTCGACAGGGAGAGAGATCGAGGATGAGATAACCCAGTAGTCTGCCCAGACTAACAAACAGCTTACCGAGTCAGCCACGTGCCGTATACACCCCAACACGACTCCTCGAGCGAATCGGTTCTCGGTATTCGAGCACATGTGCGAGGAGGCGGGAATAAGGAGAATAAGCACGGGTGGTATATTAATGCGAGAAATGACGACGACGACTCTGGTTGGCTCGATGGGAGTCAATGGTCTCGCGCTGCTGTTCCAACTTTGTTAATTTCTTAGCTTGACAGGTTGGGGTGAAAGTGCCGTAGGTTATGCGCCCAATGCCACTCTCCGAGCGCGCGTTTTTCGATGATTCACGCATACGTGGGGCTTGTCTCCCCAGCGGGTCCCTCAAAAATTATTTTATCGAGCACGATGAGCCGATTATTCGGGAGGCTTGACTCTCTCGTATCTGCTGTTGATGCCGGAAACGATAATGAACAAATATCGAAATGATCGTTGTCCCAGACATGTGGGGTGGGAAATTTGTTTTCTCGATTTTAAGATTATCTCAAATGAATACAAATTTGAACCGCCGAGTGATGTAAATTTTACATTAACTTGGTTTTTACTGTTTTACTGCCAGTAACACTTTGATTTCCTTAAGAGTTGCTCTATGATGATTAAAACAACGACACCAACAACTTCCAGCTAATTTATTTATCCTGGCAAATGAGCCAACATCAGGCAAGCAAGAGGGTCGGGTAAAATCATCATCAGCCATTGACTCAATGGTACCAGTATACCGACCTAATGGACCGGGGTAAGTATAATAATACCCTACACCCGTAACTCTAGGGCTATGTGCACTTGATCGAAAGTTCACGCGCCATTAGCCCCGTGCCACGGCAGTAAAAGCCACTATCTCGCGCAGAGGATGCGATACACGCGCATACATATGTGACGCACGGTTTTGCCATGTACATATTATGTATTTGTATTATATACAGGTCAAGATGGTTGGCTTTAATCACGTATGTATATGATATGCAGATTTTATTCCGCTGTACATTGAAATGGATACTGTAGTTCATTAGGTTAATGAGGCAAATGAGTTTTTCAGCTCAATGATCTTGAACACCCCCTCCTTCGTGGACAAACTTTTCTCATTTACTAAACGCCGCAATAATAAAACGACTCGTTAAAAATAAAATAAAAAAAAATAAAAATGCCAAGAGTAAAAGCGCTCACACGTGTCAGCTAAATGTTCAAAAACATGCTAATGGCGAATCCATCCCCACCTTCGGTACAGTTATCAAAGTAGCACGAGAGGCAGATATAGTGCATGAAATACCTATACCTACGTACTATTGTCAGGCACACCATTCTTACTTCTCTATCCGCCTCGTTTCTTATGCAGCCGAAGATACGCGCGGAAGTTCGGAAAGAGAGAGGGGGAACCGTCGCGCTGGTGTCCCATTGTCAAGGGAACATTATGAAAAATCGCTGGATGATGAGGTGCGCGGATGTTCCACCCTCCCTCCAGAGAGGCGTCATGGATACTCCCTTTCAAGACACAGTTGTGAAGACTGTCATATTTTGCGAGGCACGCGGAAGGTAGAATAACTTTATGGCACACGATTTTGTTGGGAAACGGAGTTTTTTTTTTTTTTTTTTTTTTTTTTTGTTGGTGGACTGAAATAACGTTACCCGCGTTAGAAGTGGTCAAAGCGGGTGAGTTAAACGGCACGGCTTAGGAAAAACAAAATACACAGAAAGAGAGACAGAGGAGGCGGAGAAACAGGGCTCGGCAACGTCACGGGGGATTTCTACAGAGAAGGGAGTAACGGAGCGAGAGATACGAGATGTGAATTTTGTTTTTCCATCTGGGGCTTAGAAAATTCCGATGCAGTTGGATGAAAGTTGGATGCACCCGGCTGTACGTACACAGAAGCCATTTACGAGCTTACCACCATACGGACTATATACGTGTTTACTTGCAGCGTGTACTGTTTGTCGAACGGCAAATCTCCATAAGCGAGCAAACACGCCTGTATTTCGTTCCCTTTGTTCGCCAACGGAGACTTAAAACCTCGAAAATAAAAGCTCACGTCTTGTGTACCGTACACTGAGAACAAAGACAACTGATCGAGGGACGATTTATTCGCGGCAAAAGTGATAACGAAACATTTTAATAACAATCCAAATGATATACTTGTGAAAATAATTTGTTCGAGCGATATAACTCGTGCAATCAATGACGAACCTCGAGTAACGAGTCTTGATATCGATGTATCCTCGAGGATCGGGTTTCGGTGAGTCTGCGAAATCCTTAGCGAAAAGAGGGAAGAGAAGCTGTTGGCACGCTGCCCTTGTGTTTGGTACCTACCACGTGATCACGTCTCTTTCTGTCTCTCATTGTCTGTCTTTTTGCTTGGCCAATCGAGGTATCCTGTATACTGCAGAGCCACAGGCGAGAGAGACTCGAAAATGAGCCGAAAAACGGAGAGGGGGATGAGTTTTGCTGATGAGCTTGAGTCTAAGCTTTATACCAACGTGGGTTTTTTTTTTTTCTCTTAGTTCAAAATATTTTCAGTTTAGCTCACACTCTGTGTAACATATTCAGCGAATGATCATTTGTTTTCTTTTTCCAACAAATTTTCTATACGATGGACGTTTGGCAGTACACGTTCGGCATCACAGGAGGAGAAAAATTCATTTCTCAAACATTGATAACTCGCAACCGCTGAGCTTGCTCAAATGAAATCCGCGTGGTCGAGGCCAACTATAAACTTTTCGGATTACAACGACCACCCGGGAAAAAAAAAAAAAAGTTGTTCGGCCCCCTCGGAAAAAGTGACGTGCTTCCACTCCGAAATCCACGCAAATTTTTTTCAAAGTTACGGACAGCAAATGGTGGGGGTATATTGTTGCGAAGCAGAACCAGAAAATCAGGTGACAAGTACCTGCTACTCCTTTTTTTTATACTTTTTTCGCGACAAGAGGCCCACCCTCTCGAGGAGGTTGATCGTTTCAGTCTCCTCGAGGCGAGGGATCATCGATGAAAATTCCTCGACACGAGAGAGGACAAGACATTTGCAAGCCTGTAGCGATGGGTATACAATGGCAAAGGAATTCCCAAGTAGGGTGGGTCGTACAGGATGCGCATAAAAGCGGACTCTGCTTTTTGGGTCAAGTCAGGCGTTCCGGGCTTTTTGAAAGGCATTCATTCGTCCATTGTCACTTAGCGTTAGTCGAACTATTTTGTAAAAACTACATTTTCCTCGTTGCATTGTTCATTTTTTTTTCAAGCCAAGTACTTACAACAGCACACGGGAATGCGAAAACTATTTGGACTCGAGTTTCGAAACAAAACAAACAGCACCAAAGTTCGCGAGCTCCCCGGTGTTTTTGGCAATATACGCAGACACGTCGGGCAAATTGTATAGAGCAGACTCGAATCGTATACATCCGAAGGGGCTCCGGCACTTATTTCTCGAGCAAGCTGTTACCTGCCAAGAGATTAATTCGAGGATTTTATTGGCTATTCCGTTGGATATCGCTTGATACTCGATTCCGTTCAATTTATTATTTCACTAACTGCTACACGAGAGTTTGACTCGAAACTTGAGACGTACTATGTGTTATTTCCTCCGCTGGCAAAATGAGCAAAGATACAACAGTAATCAGTAATAAATAACACACTTTTTCAGTGGTGATCCATCTGTAGTTGGCAAAATTCGTTGGCACAAAAGTCCCGAGCTATGTCAATAGTTCATGTATGTTATATATATACCCGTATAAACCTATCATTTCAAAGATTTGTTCGATCGCGTCAGCGCCAAACAAAAAGTAAATTCAACACCCATCGACGGCAATAATTCCTCGAGCTTGAGGTATATATATATATATATATATATATATATATATATATATGTTTGCGAACATCATATCCTATTACGCGATAATCCGATTAGTCGGCGCGACGTGCAAATCAAATTAACGCGATCGAAAAATTCAATCGACGCGTGTCGTATCGTATTTATTGATAATTTAGCGCAACGCGGGGATTTAAGCTCGCTGAACTTGGCGCTCTTATCTTAATTAAGCACTCCACGCGAGTGTACGAAGTGGAGGAGCTAAATTTGTGCCTCTCGAAGCTCGTAGCTCCCAAGGGAAGCTACCTAATCATTTCTTTGCGTGCGCATATACATTGCAGGTATACGAACAAAAAAGGCTACGAGAGTGTATATTACACGCGGGAGTATCGAAAAACCACACTGTAACCACCGATTATCGGCCAAACCGTGCGACATTTCATAGGGATTTAACGTCAAAAGTATCGGAGTCAGCGATACCTGCCGGTGAAAGCTCTCGGAGTAATGGAAATAACCGCGATTCAATTAAACTTCCGCAGTTTTCTCCCACGGTGCAGCTCCACGTGACGCCGGGGCAGAGGGTAACAGGGTAACTTCATCGACTCGGCAGTTAATTTTCTCGGTTACTTCGACGCTAAATCTTTTCGGGCCAAATATAAAGAAAAAAAAAAAACTAGGTTAGTTGCTATGTGATTCGAATAATTTTCGTACCACATGTAACATATGTGCATAAAAAAACCTTTTACGACATCTACTCTGTACTTTTCTTCGTATACTTGCGATGATTTTTAGTCGCATCCAAGCATATAATCGGGTCGCCTATAGAGACGTGAATTTTGCGAAACATTACACTCGGCAATAGGTAAACACACAAGCTCGAACGAATGAGCCAAAGTTTTTTCTCGATAACTACAAGCCGAGCTATTTTTAATGTCAACTCGGTGTGTGTGTAGGTGTAAAAAGCGCGTGCCAAAGTAATGAAACATTGGTATTCCCCAGAGCGTGCCAGCCGTCATATAGCGACGGCACTATTACACCGACGAAGTTATCAAAATTAAACCTCACGAAGAAATATTACGTAGGTATGTACCTAACAGTGATAGTAACTGCGGGGAACCTCAAATACGCGATAGGGGAGGGATGAGCTTTCGAGCTTTGATATTAAGGATTTTTTTTTTTCACTTTGCTGGTGTATGATCAAATAGGTAATTAGAGTTTCACGTGTCTTTATCTCAAAATAACATTCTAGTAACAATACACGTTGACGCATTCACGTATAATTTATACTTCAGTAATGAATGAAATTTAAATTACATTTTTTTTTAATTTATTGCAAAGTGATGGGAAAAAAAAATCCTTGGATTTAATTTTCAGTGCACACATTGACAACATCAAGAGAAGCAACAACAACGAAAAAACACACACAACGCGGTTGCGTTGGCACGTATACACATGTATACATACACACACACATATATATGACACGATGATAATGCACACCTTTTCGCCGACGTCGTATGAAACACCACTGCAGCATGAAACATGACACTCTGCGACTCTGCTTGTGCTCGAGATCGTGCTGAGTGGCTCCTCGTATAATAATAACTATTGTCCCTACAACTATCGCGTGTCGCAATACTTTAACTGGCCGTTCACGCATGTACGCGCGCTCCTTCGATGTTTGTGTTCTCTATGTATCTCTTGCTCTTTCGATCATTGTTTCCTCTATCGCAGGGTTGAACAACTGCAAGTTGAAGCACCATAAGAAAAACACCATACAGCACCAATTCACTGTCAACACCACCATCACCGTGCCATAATCAAGATAATATCGCGATCACGGCGAGCATCGCTCACCACCACCTGCTACAGCCGTGCACGCACTGTACACCCCAAGTCGCCCCTACCACCGCGTCAACTCACTCTCTTCTTTCTCTCTCTTCACGGCCGTGCAGCTGTGCGTGTGGTGCAGCGCTGGACACTAACCCGCGCGCGCGCGTTTTTATTATTTACCCCAGTCGTTGTTGTCGCACCTTCGTCAGAGCTTGCAAGCTCCGGTTCGTTTACAGTGCATCCCTTAGTTCGTATAGGTTAGGTCCAAACTCTTCGGGGGAGGAGTAGGAGGGCCAGGTGTACTAGCTGGTGCAAAACAACTGAAGAACGCGCGAAACTTTCAAAAATTGATTACGTGGACTCAAGATACTGCAAACCGAACAAAGATTTCAAACTGAGTTGTATAAGAGAGAGAGAGAGAGAGAGAGAGTGAAATAACGGGGGAGGGGTCAGGTTCCGCGGGAGCTTGCAGGTCGCGCTGCGCTTGTGACGCCGTGGGGCCGCAGAGCAGGTCACGAGCTGCAGTAGCAGCACACTGGTGGTCAGCAGCAGCCGAGAGCCTCGAAAAAATTCTTTCGCTGCAAAGCCATGTGTTTGTTTAATCGGCGTTTTTTGCAAACACTTGTTCGCTCGGGTCTTAAAAATAAAAAAAAAATAAAAAAAAGCAGATAAAGACGTTTATGTTCGAGACGAACCAGTAGATCGTGATCTACTCGCGGTCAGTGTGTCGTCGAGGCGTCCCGATGTCGCGGCGTCGCCGAGTCGGGGAACCCAACGTATCTAAGGGTACACACGGCGTATACGTATATAAAAATGTATATATAATCAATCCGCGAGAGGAAGAAGAGGGGGGGGGACGCGTGTATACAGCCACGGCACGGCAGAGCAGTAGAAGCGCTCGGTTCGAGGTCAGCCTGGCGACTGACTTTCCCTCTCTTTCCCTCCGTCGCGACGCCGGCGCCACCTTCGACCGGTTAGTGTGCCTGTGTGCGCGCGTGAGCCTCCTCTTCCCCGACACGTTGGTTGCCTCGTTTTTCCTCCCCTCTAGAGCCTATAATATATACGTGCACTTTACGTCTCCCGTCTACGTGTGTATATATATGTTGGCTGTAGTAGGTACCTTTATGTATATTTACCTCAGCATTCGTCCTCACTCGGGGTGATGGGTTTCGTCTTGGACTCGAGCTCTTGGCGCAAAGTGCACGTCGGGTGCAATTTTATGAAAGCGAATAACCCCCCGTCCTTTCAGGAGTTGGGTTCATTTGTTGCGTTACAATTATCCATTAGGGGCATTTTTTTTTAATGCTTTCGGTGGATAAGCAAAACCTTTGGCTTCGAATACGCCAGTGTCTTACCGTACTCGCACCTATTCTACTTCGTTTCAATTCATTTGCAAACGATTCCGTGTCAAGGGGCTGTTTAATTAAGGAAAAAAAATGGACTTTTCACGTGTTAGGAGATGCACCATCATAAAATTGGACACGGATTCGTACTGATAATTTTCTTTCCAACAGAGTGGAAAATAGAATGTATGCATGAATCGGTGCTCGTCCTGCGGGTCATTTGATTTGAAAGTTATCCTAAAATTGCATGACTTTTAAATGTGGAACGGACTTAGTTGCACTTTCGTATCTCCCAAGGGATAACGTACCTAATGAATGCTCGTAGCAATTCCCGAAATAACATTTTGAGTGGTGTCACAGTGTGGTACAATGGTATGGAAAAAAAGAGCTAATAACGTGAAACATAATTTAATTAAACCACCCACATTTTCTGTAATTATCTTTCTCGCGTACTCTATTTCCTGCTTTTTTATACTTATTTTCAACAAGACACGGCTTTTTGAGGTACAAAGCTTTTGAAAAAGCTTTGAAATTGCTCATTTTGTCGTTTTTCAAGTACAAATTTCATTTTTTTTAAAGATGTATTACAAAATTCATAGTATATTCTCTTTCAGTAACAACCTGCATACGATGAATTCAAAAAGCCATTGATGAATCACAATACATTCATTTTTTTTTAACTCGCTAACCAAAATGGCTAAGCTTTTCACGTTTAAGATGTTTAACTTTTGTTAGCAAATTTTGACGCATGTTAGTTACTTGATTATTAAGTACCCGCTTAGTGAATTGATTTAAAAAAATAAGTCCTTTTTAGAGTCGATTACATCCTATCAATGCCAACTTTGCCTGGTAAAAGTACGATATCCAGAAACTCCTACTCCTTCTTTAGGACTCATAAAGTTTTTGTTTATTCCCAAATTCGAGTAAGTACCCAAAGCTTCTGCGCTCAAAGTAATGCAGATAATGATACGCGTAAAAGCTAAATATTCAGCACTTCGCTGTACTCAAGTTGAACAATTCACGAGACTCGATGACGAAAGTTTCAGCGATGCGATCATGCGAGCCTTTGGTATGCCTTTCGAGAATTCATAAGCCAACCCAACGAGCTTCTCATCTCTAGCTCAGTTGGTAAAGACGTGGGCATTAATATTAAGCAAAGCAGGTCGAGTTTCGCACGGGGCGCGCCCGCGCTGGCTTTACAACTCTCTCGAGTGATGTAATAAGGTTAAAAGCCAAATTTGGACTCGTTTGCCCTCCACCTCTTTTAATTTTGAGTTTTACTTTTCTCGTTTGGAGAATAATACAGGTAAAAAGCGGTTTTAACGAGCAAGAGCCTCTTTTCGACGGAAAAATATCAGAATATAATACGACTTCAAAAGCTGCATGAAGATTTTTCAACGTCGCTATTGATAAAAAAAGCACGTGAAGTATAACAAGATAGAGGAAGCTTTGTCTCGACAAAGTAGGATGTTTTTTTTTTTTTTTTTTTTTAAAAAAGCTTGCTCGCCCAAACAAAAATCGTCGCTTATTTCAACGAGACTTACTGCTTGTCTCTGGTATAGCAAGAGAGACAGAAAGAAAAAATAAAAACACATTTGGGGAAACAAAAAGGTCGCAGTTATGCTTCTTTTCTCTCTTCTCTACGTCGGTGGCTTTGTAGTCATTTTTTTTTCTGATTCCTTTGCCAGCCTGTGATTGCCGATTTCAATCCTTTCTCAGTTGTTATTCGAACGGATAAGCTTTTATATAGTGGTAGCTCGGCTTTTTTTGCAACAAAATGCAATTGCGATCGGGTGAAAAGAAAGAAAAGCTGTCATTTGGACCAAAGCTAGATTAATATTTAGCGCTGGACTGTTTGAAAATGAAATATGCAATTTGAGTAAAAAAAAAAGTAATAAATAACAATGGAGATATCAGTGAAAAATACGAAAAGAGAGAGAAAAGTAGACGAAAACTGATAAAAGTGTTGGGCTTGAGCGATGAAGTCGTATGACGGAATGAAACGCGATTAAATATAATTGAATGTAAGAAAGACAGACGTGCATAGCACAGGCTTGCTATACTTATATATCAATGGCATGCACGTAATTTGCTGGGGTGAAAACATAAATCTGATCATCTTAAAAAAATGATTTATGACTGGGATAGCGCGTACACTGTATTTTATAATCTCGACGCCCAAAGTAAGAACTAAAACGACTCATTTGCGAACTTTTATGGTATTTTATCACACCATATGGAGAAAAAAATAGCCCACATCTGCGTGAAAAAATTCGTTGGGTTAAATAAAATTATACAGAGTTGCACCAACGATTAATTTGGGTGATTTAACTATACTTGAAATAATATACACGGTAAAGAAATACACATACTTTGCAATTATTTATTAGCTGCATGAAAAACCTTTGTTTCCCACGCATCCGATCGGATAATCATAAAAGCCAAGAAGAGCACAGAAGCGGGGCACGTGGCCAGACCACAGGACAGACAGACATGCAAGTCACGATCTTGAATCCAGCGGTCGGAAAGGCTTACTGGTGTCGGTAACGATGATACGATATTGATGATGATGACGAACGCCGCGTAACCCACCACAGAGACACGCCAAGACCAAGGGATTACGGGGCGACGATGGCTGTGGTGGGATATATCGATTACCGATTGTTGAATTACTGGCCGCATTACGGCACAAGTGCACCAGCAGAGCCCCGTCTTGTGTATACGACTACACTACGTATTCGGGGGGAGCCAAGGTGCGCCGACCTTAATGGAAGCTCACGCCAGAGTATCTACGTACCCTATTTATACTCCCCTTGGGAACGTATACACGTGCTGTATGCACGTAGCCCGTGTATGCATTTCCGTTGTCGTTAAATTTGGATTACACGATGCTCTTTGGGATACGTGCGTCGCTTAGCCTTTGGATTATTGGGAGAGCTTTTTTGCGGGAGGAGGGGGTTGTGTTTTGAAATTTTTACGCTCCAAAGCTACGAGGGCATATTGAAAATCCATTTGTTGCGCGTACCTACAGAGGATGAAAAAAAAGGCGCACAAGTGTCGACGAAAGATCTCTGCAGCGTACTTTTGGTGAGTCACGTGTGTGTTGTCAATTTCGTACGTTTGCGGGTGAAATGAAAATACAAAATTTACATCGAAAGATCAAGAGGGGCAATAAAAACCTTAAAAGTGGAATCCCTCGCGAGATGAGAGTACACCCACTGAGCGGGGATCCGACCGACTTTCATGCGAAAAAAGGCAAAACAGATCGCGGTTTTTGTATCGACACACATTATACGCTCCCATTTTCGTGGCATAAATCTCGAGAGGAAACCCTGGCCCGCACACGCGGGCGCCTTAAAAAATTCACTTCAACAGCGGCAGGCGAGCCTTGTGTACCCCATTTCTTTTGACCTCTGTATCTATACCCGGCAGAAAAAGAGAGAGGGAGCGCGTATAACCACAGCAACGGAGAGGCTGTCCAAATAGAGCACGAGTCCTAGACGCCTGGATTTTCTTCACGGCTGAGAGAGCAGAGCCAACCTATAACTCGAGCATACGGCTTTTCCGCGTCTGCGTCTATATATAGGGAGGCCAAAAACCCGCAGGAATGGGTATGGCTGGATTCGAGTATAGGGTAGGCTGAGTGTGCTTGTGCACAATACTTCTCGATTATCTACGTGGATACTCGGACTTGATAAAAAAAAAGATGTTACAAAACGAAGGGACTAGACACGTAGACATTTAACGTTTATACCTCTGGCTATTATAAAATAATTCATTCTGTTGAGGATGTTGAGGAGTCACGTGATATGGGGTCCCTGACCTCAAGTAGCAGTACCCCTACTGATGTATAGCTGATCAACTAGACATTTTGTCCATGTTTATTATTATTATTGAAATGCAATTAATGTGCCACAAAACTTTATGCCAACTGAATCTTTAACTTCTACATTTATGAAGATGGAACCATATAAAAAATACTCCAAAAATTCTCTCAAAAAAACAGAAATAAAAAAGTTTTACAGTGATTAGTACATTTCTATCCGACTCCTGGCCATTCTCAGGAGACCTCCAAAAAATAATAAATAATACAGTCACTTGAATTAGATGTAATAATGTAATAAAAAGTAATATAGTATCAAATGGAATAGGTACATAAATAAAGTCGCAAATTACCATTGAATGAAGTGTAGGTATACACATGAATGTTTAAATCAGTGTCCGTGTGCGAGTTATCTTTTCAGACATCTATCAAATGTGGACCTATCATCGTATCACTAATTGCACAGAAGTTTCCTTTTAATTGCTCTAAAAGCCCTCGTTGCCGGTTCGTTTGATCCGATCAAAGAAACGTTTCATAATTAATAATTATTGGCACTGCCAATACTCATAAGTTAAATTAGACTTGCTGTCTCGTTGAGCATATAAATATTCACACTTTTTTCACGATAAGTTCCGAAGCGTGTTATCAAAAGCACAAACATCAAAAACATAAAAATGGACGCGAGATCGATGAGCCTATCCCTTATCGGCTTCGACAGTTCCGTCGCTGCTGTTTATCACGTCAAGTATCGAACAACAGCAAAGAATATTCAACCTTCATCCACCATCGAACAGGCGACCATATCAGTTCTGACGGCTGAAATATGGAGAGCGCAAAATTTTTAATGGATCGACCCTCCACTCGTGCGTGCCTGCAGAGCTCGAGTAAGTAAAGCGCGCGATACTTGCGTCCTCTTTGTTTGCTTCGTCAAAGCTTTATGCTATTCAGTCACAACTACTCGCGTTTTTTTTTTTTTTTTTAATCAAACACTTGAGATGTGACCCAATTTTTTTTTTTTTCAGAATCAGCGTTTCAAAACGTCTGAGAACAGGTAAATTTTTTTTCATTAAGTACCGTTTAAAAGGAATGAAAATAATTGTAGAAGAGTAAGAAAAATCTATGTTTAGTCACAAATATTTGAAAAAAATAAAATAAAATCACATCAAGACATTGCAAAAGTAATTTTTATACATTAGAAAAAGATTGTATTTTACTTTTAGCAGCCACCAGTACCACGTGAATTAGGAAAAAAAGTTGAAGACTTTTTTTTCCCTCGAGCTTTTTCGTAGGACGCAGCTGCAGTGTTTTTTCTCGATCAACGTCACTTCGAATATACGTTCAAGTGACTCTTGAACGGGGAAAAGTTAAGTTTTTTTTTTTTTCACGTATGTAATAAAAAAGCGGGAAAAACTACAATCTTCTCCTATAAAAATCACTGATCGCACAAGCTGCTGATAATAAGTAAAAGTGACGGAAATGACGTGACTTTCTTTTTTGTTTTGCTGATACAGCAACATAAAATATGTTGAAATAAAAGTCAATGAAGATGCATGAGTCCGTATAATATATCCATGGGAGTTCAGTCAAGGTTTGCGAATTACACCTATACTTATTTAATGCGTAAGCTTTTGCGATGATTAAATTTTATATGCTCCACGTCATAATTTATAATTAAATCAATTAACTGAATCAAACTCAATTGAATTAATTATTAAACTATGATTAGTATATATTTTTAAAGACAGAAAACATTCTACCGAAAATAAAATAAATTTTTTTGGTATTTTATCATCTGCACGTTTAAAAAAAAATTTTTTTTATTAACCGAATTTGTCTTTTTCCGTTCAATTAAGACCTACTTAGTTTTTCTTTCAGTTACTATAAGACACTCTGTTTAGGAACCCCACTCGTGGATCGTCCGTAGCTCAGTTGGCAAAGTAAAAGTTTAGTAGTCGCGAGTACTCGGGTTTGATCCTGGTCCGCAGCAATTCTAATAACGAGCATCGAAGAAGATTCAAGTATATTAATATGGTGGGTATAACAAATTTTTTTTTTTTTTTTTTTTCAATAAATTTTTGAATAATTAATTTTTAATTAATGAAATTGAAACAAAATTTTTTTTCATACTTTATCAAACAAGAAATTTAAAATAATTTCTTTTTAAACTATTTCACCAGATTTTTTTTTTTTAATGTTAAGAAAAAAGTCATGTGAATTTTTTTATAACAAATTTTCACATATTTCGCCTCCAAATTGTGTTGTAAATGTTTCTTTTGGTATTACTACTGTTATATAAGTTATTAATTTTAAAAAGTTGCGAAAAATCGTTTATCTTTTTTTTTTTAATAGCTTGTTAATTTTATTTTAAAAATTTAAGTTGTAGTAACTCGTTATAAATAGTCATTTGATTTTGTACTTACAATAGCAGTAATCCCTTTTCATTATTTTTGATGTACTTTGGTATCGTAATGGATTAAAATTTTAGAGTAACAATGGATTTTTAACACCTTCCTTGAAAAATCCTGATACGTATTATTGATAAAAAATGAGAGTAATGACACATTTTATCAAGTCTGTAATTGACGTACATTTTTTTTTAAATCACGATTTTGTGCGTATTTATTAAGAAAAACATTTCAGTCAAAATGACTGTACATAAACAATTGTAGCGTGATTCACATCAAATCCGTCCACTTCAACTTCGAGTGTAACCTCCAACGCGAACATTTTCCAAAGCAAGGCCTAAAACCTAGCCGTTTCCAGAGTAGAAAAATTTCCACCCTTGCGGGCAAACAAAAGGAAAAGAGGGGGGGGGGAATAAAATTCCTGCGGGTAACAGCGCTAAAAGCCGCAGAAAGGGAAGAAAGGAGGGCGAGCGCGCCTGCGGGGAATTAACAACAGAAATCTCGTTTTCCCAGCGATCCGTCCCTCATTCCCCTCGGGGAGGGGAAAACCAGCTTCGCCAAGTCCTCGACGAAAGATCCCCTTTTCGCTCTCACCGGAGTTAAGCAGGAGACTCGCGGCTTGAAGGCACCTTTGGGTTTCCACTCGCGTTTTGTTGTTCACGACGCGTTTCGTACAGATGCGAGAACAGGGGATAAGGAATAAGGAATCTCGGGAGTGGCATGGAAATCCCGTTTTAATTGGATTCGCGGATAAAAACTACATGTTTTCAATGCAATGTCACGCGCGCGCGCACAAGTCGCCGAAAGTGTCACGAATCGATTTTACGGGGTTGATTTTAATAAAAAAACAAACTTTCTTGTTCTTCATCTCACCGTGACGTTTTACTCTGTTTACAAATCCTTCGAAGGCCTTGCACATCAAATGAATTTCGGACTAAAAAATTCTAAAATTACGGAAACTACACGCGCTTCGGGTTGAACCGGTGGGGGAAAATTCCGCGAAATCTCATGGAACACCTCGTTAATAACCCGTCAACGACAAGTTTATGAGCAGCTCCGCAATCACGTGAATTTTGTCGATAGCGAGGCATAATTTAATGGCGTAAAATGTCAATCTAAAAACAAACGACCGATGTAATCGCAATTACGCCTCGAGACGTCGAACAAAGTAAGTAATCGAGGCAAAGTGCAGAGTATGCCAGCGTAATTTTACTTTCAAACGGTTAGCAGAGGAAGAAAAAAAAACGAGCGAGCCAGCAAAGGAATACTTTGAGAAAAAGTTTGCCTGCCGTGAGTCTACTCTCTGCTGCACTGGTTAGGATAATGCATTCGCGGCGGCATCGGCCCAGGAACGCTTGCGTCTCGTCTTGTGTATAAGACTTGTCAATCGGTTAATGGCGTATGCAAATAGATTCCCGTAATTTCATGTGAATGGAAATAACTTATAAGCAACTTCAACTACACTCAACTTTTTTTTTTTACAACTGTCTACCTGATGCTGACGATCGAATGAGCAGATGTCAAAAAAGAATTCGTGTGTCGATCGGAACCGCAAATATGGAAAACTGACCAAAGTTAAAGTTCGCCTAAAGTGGAACACCGGGTGCCCATATTCATTTTTTTCCCCCCATCATACCCGCTCGCGGAGGAGAAAACTCGGTAGTTCAAAAGAGGGACCTACCGAGAAGGTAGCACTTGGTAAGTAAATCACGCTCAGCTCGATCTAACTGCCCGGAATTTGACTCTTCCTGAATTTTTTTTTTTTTTTTTTTTTTCAAGGTAAGCGAAGACTCCACTGTTTGGAGAAATCGTGCGTGCATGTGGGCTCCGTTAAACGCTTGTTCCGAAGGTCGGAGAGAAGAAAAACTTGCTTACTTTGCGGGTCTTTTAGGCAGTTTTAATATTGCATTACCGAGCTTCCGTTCAATTTCACATTGTAAACATTTTAATAGTTACAATTCATCCCAAATTTTTCCAAACGCGCTTCAGTAGTACGAGTCAACGATATGTCAGACGCACTGGAATGAAAAACAGTTCAATTGGTTGGAAAAAAAAAAAAAAAAAAAAAAATTATTGATCCCGTGATGAGGAATGTCTAGCCAACAATATTTTGTTTCGCAGGCTTTCGCAACGTCGTGCGTATTTACGTCTGCGTGGGCTTTTGCGATTACCGGCGTCGGACCACCGTTTGTTATCTTTTTCACCTACTCCGAAAAAAAATGGAATTTAATTTAGCGGCAGATAAAATGTGTATCCTTGTGTCGGCCTTTTTCGCAGTCTGGGCGTGAAAAACCCCAACTTTTTTCACTCGCAGAAAAACGCCTCATCGAAGGAGTACGTCCCACTTGGCGTATCACCCTCCGTGTACGAGCACATTACTCGCAGCCATCAAAACACATACGTATCCCTCGCTCGGAGAAGTTATACTTGTACACCTATACAGTACGGAGTCGAAGGCAAGAAACCAAAGGGTGGAAAGTGAAATTCACCGCGGCGCAGACGGCGATGAGGAGGAAGGGCTCTCCGGAGCCTACACCCGCACTCGAGGCTATCGATCGCTCGGTACTCCCTTTTCCTCTCTTCGAGCAGCGGAGCGTGGTGGTGAGGTATACGCCGATGGCGAGCTCGTCTCAGAACTACTACTACTCTACGCTCGCGCGGATGTACAGGAGGGCCAAGTTTCCTGGTGTCTGGCGCGCTGTGCGGGGGCTGAGTGATGTTTAAGTGACCGAAAATTCGCCCCCACCCCGCGTGACCTCACCCCAAGCCAGACGCGCGGGAGAGCGTCTAATTGAACTTTTTCATGGGATGTATAGACGAGTATCTTGGAACTTTTTGAGTTATACCCTTGCGAGGATTGTTTGCAGGCTTTTAATGGTTAGCTTACCAGGTGACCTTCGGGTAGTTGGATGAAATTAAATGACAAGGATTTAGTTTTTTACGTAGGCGTAGAGTTGCAGAAATTGATCAAATTAGTTATACGAGAATAGCGAATTGTGGTGTGATGTAATTCGGCGCTGTGTAAACGACTAATTTCGTTGATTGCATGTCTATGCAGGTAACGTTCGATAGCCAGGGATGATCAGCAACTGGGATTCAGTGTCCAATTAATTATGCGTGTGTCAATGACAATACAGTGGGTATACAGTGCACGGACGCGAATATCAAACAACACACGTGCGTTCATTACCTGACGATTCCTCCGGACTTTAATTTCATGTTTTCGATATTAATATTACTAGTAATAACCGTAAGGTGATGACCAAGTCGGACCAAGTGGTAGGAGGGGCTGGGGTATAACGAGGATACAAAGAAAAGGGAGTATAGGAAGGGACCAAGTTCTATGATGAAAAAATCGCCGTTCTCGAAAAAACTTGGGCTAACGGGAAAAAGAAGGGCAATACTCGAGAACTTGGGTGTGGAGGGGAAAAAAAGAGTGTGGGCTAACTGTTGGCTGGAATTCAATTAGCAGCCGGTGCACGAGAGGTCGACTGATATTTTTCAGGGGCTCGCAGTAATTTATCTTGGGAGCGGTGGGAAAACCCAAAGACCGATGGAAAACTCGGCTTTTTATTTTTTTTCTGTCTTGCTAAAATACCCAAGTTCTGGAACGGGGACTAAGAGATTCCCCTGTCGCGTGTTCGAGCGATTGAGACAAATCGTCACTGAGTTTGGGGTGACTGGACTCGTGCGAGGTGCACACGGATGTTTTTCCTTTTGACGCGATTTTTCTCGAGTCACGAGCGCGTATCCTCGGGGAAAAAGATTGACAGGCCTTTTTTTCGGACAAGAGCGATATTTGTTTGGTCTGTTTGGTAAAATTATATTGCTCTATTTTCTAAGGATGATGCTTCGAAATATTTTTTGTCATTCCTAAAAAAAAAAAAAAAAAAAAAAGCAGGATTAAATGTTTCTTGTTTCCGCAAGTTTTCTAACCTGCCATTCTTATTTTCCCAAGAGCAAGATCAGTGATGTCCATGATAGAGCCATTTAGTTTGTGGGCCATTTTTTTAAAGACATGTAAAAACTGTTTAACATTTACTTCTGTTGAACGGGTAAAATTTTGCAACCATCTTACCGTAAAAGCATCGAGACGTAGACACATAGTGTATAAATATGACCCGTACCGCATGAGACATGATGATACCTACACGCTACAGTATTGTTGTTATTGTTTGTGCTGCACGCCCATGCGAATTCGCTGCAGACCTATATGTACTACACGCCAGTCACGTAACGCTATTGTTACCTCAAGTGACTCATCTCTGTACATTTATATGAGTGATACAACTACACCAGGATGTGGGTTTGTGGTACCGATCCACCTACTATTTGGATTATTATCTTTGGAAAATGTATATAAGGGTATATTTCGCAGTATATCATGCGGATCTTAAAAAAATGTTACGACTACGGATTAAATTATATCGTTTGGAGTGATGCAATTGATCATGACCGAGCTGAATAAGAGTATCTTTGTCGATCAAACAAACCTAATGATCAACAATATTTTATACAAATGACTTGCCATTTCAAATCCTGACGCATCGCCTCGATATATATTCATTATTCCAACGGGGCGTAAAGAAGATCACAATAGCTTCTTTCCTTTTTCCTCTTCACTACGTGCAAGAAAATTGAAATTCATAGGTCCACATGCCTTTTCCATTTCCCTTTAACAAAAAATAATATCCGCGAGCTTTTTCCCTCCTCTGAACTGTTTTTTCATCAAAGCTCTATTTTTCACGCTGCACGTAGTGAAAGAAAAAATATCCACCCCCTCTTTTACTAAAAATTTGACACAAACGTGATTCCAAATCGACAGCAAAGAGTCCTATATAAGTATACACATGTACCTACAAATTACAGGGTCATTGATCCGCTGCAAACTTGATTTACGGACCCAAACGACTATTCCAGATTACGTGTATTGCGTTGACTTTACGCGGCTTCGGTTTAGACTCCCCCCTGTATACTATATATAAGAGGGGTGGGGAACCCGATATCCTTGTCGTCTGGGACGACGATGACGTTGGGCGTGAACATCAGTTCAAAGTTCAAAGTCGTCGATTCAGGAAAGAGAGGGAGAATAATCGGAAAACGGATTACTTGTAGCGAGAAGTTGGGAGAGACGGGGTGCGCGTTCGAGTGGTTTTCATTATTGAAATACGATATTTACCCCCTTACCGCGTTGGAGTATAATAATAATAAAGATTCGTACGCTCTTGGGGGTTAAAAAAAATGTTTTCACAAAGAGGAGGACGATAAGACTTTATCTGGTTATCTGATTGGGTTTGAGCTAGAAGGAGATCAATCGCGAATACGAGGGATATCCGACTGTTGAACCTTTAAATTAATCCCGAGCAAAGTTACCCTATTTTTGACGCTATTGAAGTGTGTATATAGACGTGTAACCGATGTTTCGTCAAAAAAGAACGATGCAATGTTTTCACTGTGTCCATAGGAACGGGTGGATTTTTAAAAAAAATTGCGCTTTGAATTGAGAAAAAAAAACAAACTCGCGCTTGCGTAAACTTTTCTCCTCTCGCACACGGGACGTTTTAATTAAAAAAAAAAAATCAACAATCCATTGATCCGTTAAAATGAAAAAAAGTCCCCCCAGCAAGCACGAGGAAAGAGTCAAGTTTCCGGGAACCCGATCCGAAGTGGCAATCAGACAGAGAGCAAGTTGTACGAGGGGCCCGGGAGTACGCATCGAGAATCCAAGGGGAGGGATCGTAACGAAGGCACCGACTCGATAAATTACCACTTCGAGTGAAAAGGATGAGAAAGTCGTTAGATCGATAGACAGGTGCACAAAAGAGCCTCGCCGCGACGACCATTGATTCGATATTAACGCTGCGAATGCGTCGCTCTGTCCGTGACACCACGATGCAACACCTCACCCTGCACGAGTACTTCATGGGTGTGTATCTATGAACCTCCTCGTGTAAAATCGGGTCATCGGAGATTCTACCTCCGCATAGCTCTGCCAAACCACGAAAATCGCCGGGAGCCTGAATTACAACGAGCAGGTATTATACTTGCACAGCTTGCTTACAAATTGTGCATATTTTGTTGTCGCTCTCCTCGCTGAATTTTCCTTACACGTCGGTTTGTCGGTCGGTTGATGCGAATAACAATAATAATAAGGCTCAGATTGGGGATATTTTTTTTCGCGATGACTGGATAAACAATTTTCACGCTGATGCTTTTACCTGGAAAAAGGAAGAAACGGGCTGCTGCGTTTATATAGGGATTTTCGCTTATCTGTGGGTTCGCACCTTTGGGAATTGCCTGCGTCAGGGCTACCTCGATAAGGTAGGGGCTATTTTTCTGACGTTAGTTTTATCCAACGATTCGGATGCTAGCAGGAGTATTGCGTAAGTAAAAACAGCTCGATATCGTCGGACGGACACTCGCGCCCGTGTACTACTAAATTCCAGATAAAGGAAAAACGGTTTTATTTTTATGTAACCGAGGCCCTTTCGTGTATCACTTTGTTATCGATTCATACCCCCACTATGAGATCAATTACGCAACTCTAAAAAATAAATTCCGCGCTCTGATACCCTAAAGAGGTTTCTCTCGAGACAAGAGCACCAGAAAAATCTCCTGAAAGAAAAAAGTAACATAAACCAAGGACTACGGGCTCCTTACCTTGAGAGTTACCGTTGCTCTGATTCAGCTGGGGCATCCCCGGGTAAAGGGGCGACGGATGGGGCGAGCTTCGATTGCTACCCGGTGGGTTGGCACTGGTAGGTGTCGGCGTTGCCGACGATGGCTGCTGTTGCTGCGACTGCTGCTGGTGCTGCGATTGTTGTTGCGTTTGCTGAAACGATAATTGTTGCTGCGATGTTGGCGTTGCCGCGGGCATACCCCCACCGCCGGATTGCTGATGTTGGTGCTGTTGCTGCAGCTGCTGGGCGAGCTGTTGCTGCAGCTGGTGGTGGTGATGAGCTTGCTGCTGCTGAGGCGTCGGGGGCTTTTGGGAAAGTGGCGTGTCGCCTGATGGACCTGGGGATTTTTAAAACAAAAATCAGCCTTTTTTCCCTTAGGAAACATGTTTTTTAGGTCCTTTGTTTATATGTATGCTCATTTCTGATGGTAAAATAATTTCGTTGTCATGTTTGAAAATAAAAGTTGTTTGAAAAAACGTATGATAAAATTGAATTTGATACAATATTTAGCAGAGTGAGGACTGGAAATGCTTTAAACGCGATATGGAAGTGAACTTGTGGAGAGCTCTGCTTACTACTGATAAAGAAGGTTTCTATTCTATTTGATGCCAGTAAGAATAATAAAATTGATCTATTTTCTTTTTTTCGACTACAAAAGATGAGGCTGGCTCTACAATTATACCTGAATCTATGATTAGAGAAAAAAAAATGCCAAGTATACGTACTGTTTTCGGAAATGGGCGACGAGGGGCTTTCGGGCAGTAATATTCCTTTTTGTACAAGCTCATCTCTGTTTGCGCGAACAGAGATTTTCCTTTCGAGAGCTAAAACGTAAAAAAAAAAATTAAACGTGAGTACCCATAACGTAAACATCAAGAAAATCACGTATTTTCTACTTACACCTTGACGCGGCCTCAAATTTGTCTGATTTCTTTTTCCGTTTCCACTTCCACGGCTTGAAGAGTCTACCGAACGCTGAAAACTTGCTCTTCCTCTCGAGCGGTGGCGTCCGCGTGCCGGAGCCCAGACTGTTTGTTCGCAGTGCTGCTCCATTTTGCTTTTTTGCTGCAAACAGAAAAACAGTCGAATAATTAAAATCATTATTATCCAATACGCTGAATAAACATAATAGAACAATTATATTTGGTTTGTGTTTAATAGTAAAAGGCGATTTCTATCGCACCGACGCATGGTATCAAAATTTCCGAAATAATTGTATCTACCTAGCAGCGATCTACCTTACCACGTCTGTGCGAGTGTTGCATCATTGCTATAAATGTGAGTCATAATAACAACAGCATCGAGTGAAGAATTGTATCTTATTTCTTTGGTGTGTTACAAAATCATGTGCAATATGACATCAGATTCGAATAATATGCTTAAAAATGCATGTTGCGTGTAATCGATTCTGCATGAACTTTTCGTTGGTAATAATTTTGAAGTAAAGCTTATTTTATTTGCCATCTTAACTTATGAGAATTAAAATTATGTGAATAAGAAATAGGGTCCCTGATACCGAGAAAGAGAGTGGGTATTTTTGTCTGAAGATGCAGTGTATATTATCATTTCGAGTGGGCTTTCATACGAGCATGTTTGCATTATGAATTCAAGTGCGCGCGCGAGGGCAAAAGAGCTTATAAACATAATATGGATATTGCGGGCATAATAATATGTGCACATACGAGTACGTGCACACTGTGAGTTAATTAATATTGGGTATTCATTCAAGAAAACAAAAAAAAAAATAATGTATTACAGACACACGAACGATGCAACAACATGTGCTGTCGTCAAAACAAAAAGCATCGCTCAAACTCTTTCGAATGAAATTCCACTCGAGTGAAGTCACTCTGATTATGCACGTTTTGTTTTGTTTCTGCGCAACTCTTTGTTTTGCAAAAGAAAAAAATGTAAGATCCACTTTTAAATCTATTTGCATAAAAGTAAAAACATATGCCTTGGAATACTTTTTTTTTTTTTTTTTTTTTTAGCAGAAGAAAAAAAACGAATAATAGTTTTTCGAGTCACACTGAAAATTCAATGGGTACAATCATTATCTTGCTATGCCCCCTTTATAAGTGACGAATTTATACCTTAAACACACCATTTATTATAATAACTCTAAAACTTGCAATCAAAATCTAAGATCGGCCATTCGCAAACCAATCTCTACCAGAACCGAAGTTCGTACTTAAACTCGATTGTAAAAACGTACCATTCCTATTTCCTGCGTACAGCGTATGAAGAAAAAAAAAAAAAAAAATTTACCGCTGGGATGAAACTTAAAAGCGAGAGAGTCGTGTACACAAACGCACGTGCTGCCCTGTAGACCCGTCAACTTTAGCACCTCTAAAACTTTATACGTCCCAAACGTAAACGCGCGCGAGAGTGCAAAGAAAAATTGCCGGTTATCACGCGCGACGTTGTCGTATATATATATATACACCTTTGAACTCCCTCCGAGTCGACGCTTTTCGCGATGATGTTGGTACAGCGCTGCTCTAACGCGTCGGTTAGCTGGTGTGGCGCTACGTCGCCGATGCCACCCCCCATGGATCAATATCACATAAATAGTGCGTATATTGTCGAGACTTTCGCGCAATATCTCTCCTCGCAAACTGCCTTCATTGTCGTATACATTACATTCTGATTCCCTTAACACCTACTTATGTATTATGTACGCGCGTGCGAGTGAGTATACGTGCACAAATGTAGAGTATCTGTACGCATGTCTCATGTGACGATGTTGGAGTGATTGCAAAAACCGACGCAAAAACCTCATAAACAGCGATACGTAAGCGAGCCTCGGCTGTATTATGCATACGCGTGTACGGTCAATGAACTGTATATGGTATACGTGATTTATAAAACGCGCGATACACTTGCACTTTTTGTCCGACGTAATGATTATCATGCGACAGATGTGGCGTGTTATGTGTGTTTTATTGGGAGGTGAAAATTTTGATACGCACATTGAGAGTTGGAGAGGGCAGTTAGATAACACCGGTCGAGAGGAAACGAGCCGTTAAATTTTCCAAGGATGTTACGCCACGATAAGGATGGCCTACGCGCGGTACGAGAGAGGACTTGGAAGTTGCGTAATTGCGTACCTTTATCGGAAAAGTTTGTGGAAAATTGTGATTTTTTTTTTTTTTTTTACAATTAAGTAAATGAAACAACCAAGCCTGGTGACTATTGAATCAAACAGAACGGGAAAACTACTCTCTCAGTTTGAAATAGTGGAAAGTGAACAAGATTTTCACTGGCGAAATTGTGAAAATTTAGGATCGTTTATTCACACCCAATCGATATAAATTTTAATTCTAAATATTTATCAATAATACAACGGACGATCTTGATCCAACTGAAGATAATTGAACAACCTATATACGTTATTTTCAATGTGTATCAATAATAAGTTTGTATACCAAGTAATTTAAACAGTGACACATATTGAAAAATATTGAATATTCACTATTCAAATAAGTTCAAACAAGTGTAAAACTTTGAAATATTGTAATTGTCTTTAAATAGTATATGTTCACTATTTCACAGTGCATATGGATCATTTTGAAAAAGTTGTACTTATACTTATCACTATTTAAAATTTAGAGAGTATATGATAAACTAAAGCCGATCGGGCCGAAGAGACTTTGCGACGCGATCAAAGAGGGAATGTACAAGGAAATTGGGGTATAAGTGCGAGGTACTCCGAAACACCCCCCACGAGCTTGCTTTTCGTACCCAATACTATATACGTCAACGGGTAGAGTCCCACCACGTACTGAGAGCGACGAAAGCCTGTATATGGAGAAGAAAAAGGGAGGCACACTCGACTGCCGTCTACGGCGATTTAATCTCCATCCTTCAAACCTCGCCGGGAAGTGAAAAAAAAAGGGTACGAAGCGAGGGGGTTGTCCCCCAATTTTCGTCGGCAGGCTGTTAAACGTCACTCTCCCACCCTCGACGACCCCCCCCCCCAAGCATTGGGCCGACTAGAGGAGACTGCAGGCAGTACATGGGCTCCCCCGAGTGTCGTTCCTACGCCAGGAGGGATCGAATCCTGCCACCGGTGTACCATACGCAAGGAGCATCCGTCCTATGCCTTCTCGGTATTAATGATGCCGTTAGTAGTTTACGCGTATAAATATACTTACACATAAGCTAAGGGGATGCAGGAAAAGGAGTTGTTAAGATAATTGAATTTCATGCTGCCTGTAGGTGACTGAAGAAAAGTTGTCATTGGTGGTCGTTGCAACTGGACCAGAGGCCGTTTCGCCTTTGCAAATGGTGTTTGGTGAGACAGGAGGGGTAATACGAGTGTAGTAAAAAACTTTCCAGCAATTAGTTCGGCAAGACGCGGCTGTCCCGGTTTGTTGCTCTTTTCCCCCTCCGGGGAACGAGGTACAAACAAAGTCCATTATTCTCTTTGTGCATACCAGTGCGGGGCAACTTTTTAAATAAAAAATATCGCCGGGGTCGCGTATCTGTTTATCGACGTTGTGGCGCGCCTTTGGCTTTGAAAGACTCGTGGCATCGATCCGAGTTCTTTCCAACAAAGGGGGAAAAAAGCACGCGCAAATATATACATGCGACTACGATGATGGTGGTGTGTCCGGTCTCTGTATAGTTGCGCACACACGGACCCGGCACTTACGCTCGGCCGCGTCGGTCATTCGATTCGCGTAGCAGCTCCCGAGGGGAGACTCCTACGTTTTGCTCATCGCCGCTCGAAGTACGGTATTACTCGCTGCATTGATTTTTTTTTTTTTTTCATACGTTGCCAACTCTTTCGCTTGCGGATTGTCAGGCATCATTGTCTTTACGTATTTCATTTCTATTTTCAGTAGATTCATTCACGACAAAGTGTAAATTTTTTTCCATCTTTCCATCGAGAGTCGTGTGTTATCGTTACTTAGAAAGATAACATACGACGTGGATTGGAAAAAGGTACTTTTATCCTTAAAAGATTGATATGATTGAAAAGATACGTTTGAAGAAATATATTACACTTGCGTATACGATTCGGCAAGAGAAACAAATCACGTTTTCCCACAAATAATTGTAACTTCAATGGCACAGCTCACACGTTTCCAGCTTTCAATTATAATCCACTCAACGCAACGATGCCGTCCAATCAGTCAAATCAAGTTGGTGTTCAGAAGCCAGCCGCAACAAAAACACCTATTAATACACGATATTTCACCAAAAGTGTACAATCTAAATCCTTGTTTCCTCCTCCTCACCCGTCTCATGCACGAACGAAACAAATACCGTTGCATGAACCGAAGCGTATATTTAAGCAAACAACGAAAAAATGCAAAACGCCCCATATAAGTAGTGGAATCCGCGGCTACAGAGCTACCAAATGTACGTAAGTAGGAGCAGCGTATAATCTCTCTCCGAAGGCCAGCGGTGGGAGCGCGTGTACCTACTGTTCTCTGGCTGGAGATTCGCAGGAGTCGTCCCTTGGCTGTTGTTAATATGTAAATGGATTATAGTCGCTAGCTCTCGGCCGTCTGTTCTACGACCAAACGGTCATGCTCTTGGACCGTAGAGACGCGCGCTATCTTTATCTTAGTTTTCTTTTTTCTTTTTTTTTTTTTTATACATTACGGTGAGAGAGCGTAGATTGCAGTCTCGTAAATAAGTTTATGGCTGTGCCACTTTCTCCCCCCTCCCGTGCCTTAATTGGTCCTCAGATGAGGGGGTTATTATTGCACACACACGCGCGCTCGTTACAGTGACTTTCTTGTTTTGGTAACGAATGAAAGCCAAGCCTGGTATATAATGGAGCATAATGCACGCGAGCCGGCTCGTCCGGGGCCAGATGTTTTGCAAACAAGGTTTATCAGCGTAACGAGAAATGCAGTCTCGTTAATTCATAAGGCCATATATGATTGCAAAGACGACTATCGGAAGGCGGTGCTGCGGCAGTGTTTCGGCTTGCGTTCAATGCGTTCGTCCACATGGATGCAGCGTAGTTGTATACACTTGGATACAATCGTACGTTTGTCCATTTGCCAGTCAAGATTGCCTACAATACATATACTTAAAAAATTGGGAGGTTTTGGAATATTTAAAATACATCGAAACGGTGCTTGAAGTACAAGTTAACCCGTCATACTTTCACGCATTTTTAATTTAAAAAGAGTATTTAAAGTGAAAAAAAAAGCATTAACAAATGGTAGTTTTCCTACGAGTTTGAAAAGTCTTTGTTTGCGAACCGAGAGGTTTTCGGCCCGAGCCGAATGCGTGGGACGTAACGAGGTTCGTAAAGGAGACTTTTCGAACGAGTTCCGGAAAACTGCTTTTTCGCCCGAGGAAGTACCAGCCTCCCAAAACCACCCGAGGGCGGAAAAGTTTATTTCTTCATTTCGAATACAAGGTTTATAGTATTTAATTTTAATTATTATTTTCAAACGTATTTGCATTGTAATACCTGAAATTTTTATTCTGGATTTTATTTATTCGTTTAGAATTGAATCTCTATTACATTTATTATTGATTAGTGTTCCAAATTATTTTAACTATGAAAAAAATTATTTAAAATTACAAGAATCGTAATTTTTATCTAATCAATCGGTACCTGAATGTTTTTTTTTTTTTTTTTTTTACATACATATTATTAAACTGCTCAAGTCTGTGGCAGCGCATAAGGAATCACAGATTGCCGGATAAGACATTCCTGTAAGCGCTTACAGGGGTTCCTCGAAACAGTCGTGAATCAACGAATCAACAAAACACTTGTCAGTGATGGAATAACAATTTCATATTTCTTTAAAATTACACCTGTTGCCTATTATCAGAGAATCGGCTTATCTTACTCTTGTTCTAGATGTAAGCGTTGACCTAAGTAAAAAAAATAAAAAAATCACAAGTCACTCATCACTCACTAACGGCCATGTCTACGCCAAACAAATAACACGAGGAATCTAGGAAAAAATTGGAGAGCTACAATTTGATAAAAAGACCTAATTAACAATACATCACAGTGGAATGTAATAAAAAATGTAAATGTATTTTTTTCTTCCATTGTTTTTTCACATTGATAGGTACATATTTATAAATAGAACTAGTTGCACGAGATTTTGACAAGATTATTGTTACGTTTCGTCTCAAGAGGTATCATGAAAGTAAGCCAATTCTTGACATAATTCCTCATAAATTTGGCCACAATCTAACCATACAGCGACGCGGATTATAGAAACAAGACCGCCAATCGACGCGTTAATCAAAGACGCCAAGGAAAGAGATCGATTCAAGGATTTGTTGTTCCAGTATCCTGGATTTCGCGCAAAATCATGGCGACAACGACAATGTATAGCTCGCGGGTACAGGTACAATAACATATAGCACCCAAATGGGTGGGTATTGAATTTGAGGTCGGCTAGGCCGCCTGGAGCCATTTGTTTCGCTGATGTATATCGTACGTGGCGCCGAAAGGGCTCTCGGATTTGCGGGGTACGTCTCTGCTTCGATGCGCGGTTAATATGTTGCCTATGGATGTGTATGTAATTTTACGAAGGGGCTGATGGCTGTGATCTATTTTCGGGTAAGTGTTTCCACGATTGCAAAGAAACATGCTGACGATTCGTGTGTAGTTATATGTTGATAAAAACGATACGTCGCCCAAGAAACATTAAGCAGTGAATTTTTTGCCGTGCATGAATTTAATCGAAGAAAATAGCCAGCCGGAAATTACAAAAAAAAAAAGAGTGTGCGAAGGTGGAAAAACGTTTACGCCTCATCCTCGGGATCCCATCAGCATGTCGATCGGAGCTACGTGCCTCTAGAACAAGGAGGAGGCGACAAGGGTGCCCCCGAGACCTGGTTTGCCTAATGCACTCCGAAGTCTCCTTCATCCGCCTTGATAAAAATGCAGCAGCTCGCGAGAGGAAGAGAGCTTGCGAAAAATATCGTCTTGGCGATAACAACAGAGGAGGAGATTGGGCATCTCGAAAGTGAACTGCATGATGAGGAAGGTCTTCGTTTTGATGCAAGTTGTGGCCCTGGATCAATGGACTTGGAGATGAGAACCCAAGTTTAAGTAACTCGCAGTTTGTTGCAGTAAAAAAAAAAAAAGAAATAAATGAAAAACCATCCAACTGCAAGCCGAACTTTTACAAAGTCACGGCGAGGAAGGTCGTGAACCCCTAAAGGCGTACCTGTAGTACCTATACGTACATAAAGTGTCGTACGTACGGTAGGGATGCACCAAAGATCCCAATGGCGTGCCGAGAGAGAGAGAGAGAGAGGGGCGTTGCCATAGTCACCGTAACACTTTGTTCTCCCGACCTTTGTATATGTACGTGCGTGTACGTCGCTGCCGTACACGATGGCTGGCATCAATGCGGGTACACACTGTGTATGGATCATCAACGTAGGTATACTGTATAATATATACGCACACATCGAATCGAGTCTAACGAAAAGCCCCACGTGACAAAGCACAAAGAACAAAAACTGTGTGCCCAACCTGGTGTGTACGTATATATGCATGGACAAGCGCTGTCGACTGAGTTTGGCTGCGATCGACAGCACTTTGACGGTGTCATCCGAGTGGGTGGGAACACGCCGAGGAGCTTTAGCTGCAGCCCCCTGGTGTGATTAATTTCGACCGGAGTGGCAAACGAGTCATTATCCTTTTTATTTTTTCTCTCCTCTCTTATTCCTACGGGATGAAATATTTGCGCGGACCACGTGAAGGAAAACAGCATCCATCCAGCCTCTGGAAATGTTAGACTCGTCCTCGGCACATGCATCACGCTTCTGCCGAGATCAGCTTCCTCTCGGAGAACAATCGATCTCGGCGCCTCTTCTTCTCAACTCATATGGTAGTCCTTATATACTGGCTCTTGGTGATCGTAAAACATTTCTGTATCCGCGCTGCAACAACAATGAGGTGCTTCGCACACACTCTCGCGGTGAAAGAGTCAACAAAGCTACACGACTGTATGTACAAAGCGCGCTCTCACCGATACTTGTATAGAGAACAGATCTTTGGCCGATACACGTTACTTTGATGTATATACATACTTTGGATGAGCTATCGCTCGATATGGCCAATAATTCTTGCTGGTATAACCATGTAGCTTGGATACTTACTTCATCCCCTCCCCCCTCCCTCAGCAAAAGTGGGTCTCGCATGAACGAGTGCGCGAATGGCTCGCCGTTCACTCCGAAATAATGATCGTTTTCTTTCTAACTGTATGTGTATATAAATGTGTACACAGAGAGAGAGAGAGAGAGAGAGAGCGCACGATTGCTCTACAGGTACTTTGGAGTAAAAACTTGATCAGAGCTACTTGCAATCTAGCTTCGCGCCGTCATACTATGTTATTATTTTTGGGATGTTTATCCTGTAATGTATACCGAGGGTAGAGTCGACTGGCTCGGTGAATAAGGGATCAATGATCGAGGACTCATGTAGCCTCACCGCTAAACAAAGTAGGCGTCATTGTCGAAAAAAGTTGTTTTTCTCTCGGCAATTTTTACCATATGATGTGTACATTTTTACACTTTTACCGTATAGTTGAGGCAAAAGGCGAAAGATTCCCGTATGCGCCTCCACTCAAAGGCGCGTGAGAAACCTACACTTCCGAATCCCGGTGATGGATCTCGTGCGATCGGTCAATCGGTACGTATTTGGCAATGACATCAGCGGACTAGCTTTGCTCAAAAGAGGCTGTAAGGGATTCAAGCTGTACATCTGGCTCGTGGTTCGAGAAAAAAAAAAAAAAAAAAAAAAAAATTATAATATCCATCCATCGACGGCGGAGGAAGTCTCTAGAGACGCCACTCAATACATAATGATTGCACTCCGATACAACTGATGATACAATCCACGGACGGACGTGGATGTGTTATAAAACGTGCAGAGAACTCGGTCCGGACGTCATTGCAGGAGGAGCAGCCTCGGCCTAAATGCTACGAGTTTCCTGCAATTACACGTTCAAGTGGTACACGCGGATCGACTAGACGCACTCAAAGTCGAGGATAGGAGTTTCCGTCCCTGTGCTTGAGCGCTAATCCATGGCACACTGCGTTTGCGTGTGTGCAGTACACATACATAATTATACATGTGGGTGGGTGGGCGTGCTCGAGTAACGTTCTTAAAAGCTATGCTGGCGCCGTGTCGTCTCGATTTTCAACTCTTACAAAACGTGCTAGTATATTATGGGTACAGAGAGGCGGGGTAATCGGGTCGCGAGCGGGTGTGTGTATGTTTTTGCGTTTACACGTGGTGAATGGAAGAGAGAGAGAGAGAGAGGATGGGACTGTAGTCGACCATAATAGTGAATCACATCAGAATCGGATTTCCGTTCGATTTTGCCGGAATGCGTGACGAAAGCGTTTTTTTTTTTTTTTTTTTTTCTTCGTTTCGTTGCAGAGATATTATTTACCGATTGGAGATTTTTCTTCTGTGCCTCGTTTGCGCTGATTTTAGGACGTTTTTCTACCGTTTTAACTCTGTTTGGCGCGAGTTTAAGAATTCTTGTTTTCTCGTTTTAACAACCATTTGAAGAATCCTTTCGAAAAAAATAAACACCAACGCTCATCTTCCAGGTGGGTGACGACGATTCTATCTTTGAGAAGTTATGGATTTTTCCAAAAACAGCACCACAAAGTGTAGCAAAACTTTTCGTGCAACACGTCACTTCTGCTATCTACAGTCGAGTTGGAATTTTCACTCCTTTTCGGGATCGGCAACAGTTTGTACCGCAAAATCACAGCACGTCAGAGTGTATCATTATACTTTGCGCTCTTGATCATCGAATTCCGGATGATCTCGTCATTCCCCCGCACACCGTGTACCCAATTAATTTCGTGCCGATGTAAGCGCAAAACATTCACGTGTTTACGTATCATCCAGACTGAGGAGAGGAAAAAAAAAAAACAACTCGCGTAACCAGAAAAACGTGCGTGTGCGCGCCGAGAGAGTTTTTTCGTGGGGAAAAATAAGAAGTATCCACAAGATCCGCGCACGAGACTCGTCCACCTCACGTATCCAGTATATATATATGTACGTGGTATATATTTGTACATAAATCACCCGATCCACATTCCCGTCCCCGTGAGTCAACCGCGAGCAGTTATACGTCGTGGTGTGACCCGGTCCCGAAGAAGAAGCTCCAAGAACAGGGGAGAGAGAAATACACACGAGCGAGACCGAAAAAAGAAGAAAAAAAAACAATACGTGTTTCCTCTCTCTCTCTCTCTCTCTCTCTCCGTCGAAATAACCTTCCCCGCTGCCTTGGTCTATATTTAAACCCATACATCCCGTTTAGCAGGCGTTTTTCCTCTATATATACATACAGCGCCCCCCCCCCCTCTTCTCACACCCTTTTTGCGGTCTGTTCTACTTGTGCGTGCTTTATGGCGCTCGTATGGGTAAAGCTTTCGCTCGCTCTTTCCTTTGGATCGGATATGTTAAGTATATATATATACGGGTGACTTTACGTGGTTTATGTATAAGCAGGTCGCAATGGGACGTGCGCGCGCGTGCAAATGTCACTTTATGACTTTAACTTGGAAAAGCTGGGGAGGACCGAGAGAGGCCGTGTATATGCGGTTGGACGCGAGCAATTGGATACGAGGAGCACATTTTCCGTGTTATACATTTGTTTTTGTATAACATATTATAATATTATGTATGTATTTCAGGTGCTTATGGACAAATAAATAAAGTGGTCGCACGCAGTAAAGGCAAGGGGTTTGTGGAAGGTGGTTCATATGTATACCTACTCAGTTTTCGCAACATTCGCAATGTCGGATGAAACGCGGATGATGTACTTTGGTATACTGAAACATGGTATAGGTACATATACGCGACGTTTCGTAAGCTTTCAGGCCTCACAGGCGTCTTTGGGATGATTAAACAAGAAAAACTATACCTACTCTGCATGTCCGTAAGCCTATGGTATCAAAAAATATAGAAACACGTACTTTGGCCATATATGGCACTGCTGAATTAACAATTGGTGCGTACCTACATGCGTGTTGTTAATAGGTACGTAATTACGTATACTCCAGCTGTGCGTGTACTGCAACGCGTATACGACATGTATACCGTTATAGGTCTCCTCTCACTCGTCCACCGTACTTACTGCGAGTATTGTACTATCAACTTTTGCAGTTGCACACACGCGTACGCGTAAACTTGCACAGGTGGCAGCCCCCAACCGCGTAATACGGTAACTTTAAGTACCAGAATGATCGTGCCTTCCATAAATACGTATACGTGCATCATATCCGCTGTTCCCTCTCTGTTGTTCTCTAGTTCCACCTACTGTAGCGTCACGCGATTGGACACCACTTCCAAGAGTCAAAGTCTCTCGGCTTCTCCTCCTCTCGTCGTCGCCTAGATACCAAGTGTATAATAATATAATCTTGCGAAAAAAAGATCAAGGTGTATTATATCGTCCATACGTAAGGAAAAAAGAAAAACCAAGAAAGAGAGAGAGAGCAATAATAATAGCTGCGGTGTTGGGTCTTGCACAGAGGCTAAAGGAGGATCGGATTACAGAGATCTGGTTATAATGCCGGTTTATGGAATTTATCGCCTACTTTCTCGTTTTCTCGCGAACACGAGGTTCTTGCACCTATATAAACAACAAACGTATTCCGCCACAAGTCGCAGCTCTCGCGTGGACATCGACACGAGGTTTGTCCCATATTTTTCATGGGCATAAACATTATTTTACGTGGTTCATTAACAATCATTAGGAATACGGTTTTATAAGGAACAGAAAACGTGTATAATAGTATCATATTCACTTTCATCCCTTGCAAAGCGAAATTACTGGGTCACACACTGAATTCTCGATGCTTTTTACCACACGTGTATTATTAGTACGTATTAAATAAAAGAAGCTGTAAAACAGATTTTTAAATAAAAGATTACCACAAAAAAAATGATGATGATGATGAGAATAAAAACTAGGTTAAAGTAAAAATAACTGGGCTAAATGGAAAATTCCCTCTGATGTATGTGCGAGGCGGCGCAAAAAAACAATCAGCGAGTGCACTCGGGCCGACATTAAATTGCCAAACTCGGAAATCGCGAGCCTGCGTGCGTAGCGCGCGCGAGAGACTTGCAAAATGAACAACGCTAATAAATTATGGATAAGTGTTGATTCATATTTTTTATTTAATGCATGCGAATGCACAAAAAAAGAAGCCCATCAACAGCAGCTACACGTGTGCTTTTAACACGCAGAATCAAACGAGTAATTATATCCATGTGCCGCTGCTGGACGTAACGAGGTAAATAAAAAGTCGCTCGGTGCTTTTATTGTACCAAAAGCTATATCGACCTGACTGACCCTTTTTTTTTGGTAATTATTTTTGTTTTTTCTCTGGTCTGATGTGGTACTAAAAATAAACTGCATAGTTCAGTCAGAAGTGTCAGTGGAGTTATGCGCTCGTTTTTCTTTGCAATGATTCATCCAAGAGGTCGGGCTCTTGAAGTCAATAAAAAGCGAGCTAAAAAGACTGCAAAAGTCATCCCAGTTCTTTCAAAGACCGAAAGAGCCGTTTAAATTTATTCAAATACTGCAAAAGCCTCGTAAAGACTTCGGACTATTTATCGAGCCTTCAGTAGAGTGTGATTCCCCAAATTCATCAGTGTCGAATTATAGGCTGTTCACCTTTTTCTCACATCAAGATTACAAATTTACGTATGCAAAAATTTTGATAAAGTGATCTCTTTCCAAATTATTTTTAAGCAATTGTAATTATGTTCACGTACTAATTAACAATTTTACACGTAAACAAGCTAGTGTAAGATTTATTAGCAGCAAAAATTGAGACTGTTGTCTATAGACCCAAGACTCTTCCAGTATAAACAATACCTTTCTAAAGAAGCATAAGTAAACATTACACGTAAGAGAATGAAAGTAAGTAGTATCTCCAGTTTCGGAGGAAAAAGGCAGAAGGAAACAGAGTATTAACTGGATTTTCATAAGATAATTTTATGTATCGTTATGAAATTAAATTACAGTATTATCCACCTAATGAACAAAAAGGGTTTTTCAAATATTCATCATTATACCATTGAATATCTCTCATATAGAGTTACAATTATGTTTCCTCTCGAGTGTCGATGTACATCCATTCCGAGCAATTGTATATCTACTGCGATACTTTCTCACCGCGGAACAAACGTACCTACACGCAAAACACGGAAGCAGCATAAACACGAGCATCGTCATTACAGTTGAGTTCAATCAGTTGATTTCCAGCACACGAGTTGTAGACATCGATTTTGCGAGTCTCGCGTTACCCTCGTGAAACCGAGTACCCGGCTGCTGGACGAGGAAACAGGACTTTGACAACCGGTCGGTGCACAGTATAGCTATACACTGGGGAGGGGGAAAAAGAGGAATCGGTCTCCTCTCCGGGGAGCAGTGTCCCGGGCAGGTGGTACTGACAGACGGAATCTGTCGCTCGTGAGGACGAAAATCGAGAGTCAGCCCCATCTTTCCCCCCCAAAAAAAGACATCCCTGACGAAGACGAGGAAGCGACATTTCTCTATCGACAAGTAAAATGAACTCGCTCTTTTAGGCTCCTCAGATTCTAGCCATGAGAGAAAGTGGGAAGAGCCGACGCCCAATAGATCCAATTAGCAATTCAATTTCGCCTTCGAGCCATCGAAAATACATTCAGCGAGGAAGAATTTCCAAGACGCAAATGCGCCGTGACTGTAATAATGGCGCAAGAGAGCGCGGGGGCTGACGTTGACGACGAGCCGACGGATGGAGGCGCGTATATACATGTATCCACGCCCAGTTTCGCACATAGTCGCACGTCGTGAGAGAGAAAGCGCGTCTCTTTTTTTTTTGTTTTGTTATTACGCTAGTCGCGTCCAACTTTTACCTATAAAAGATTGTTGCATCCATCTGTCTGTCTCTCGCACAAATGTACGACCTGTGCAACGTAGATTCGACGTATCATTCGTGGGTCGGTGGTTGTACAGGAGAGGAGGCGACGGATGTGCCAATCGCGCGAGGATCTATCGAGCGAGCAGAGTCGCAATGAGTAATTGACCTCATCTTCGTTCACGTTGGCGACGTACAGTCATTACTATGGGTGAGAAAGTGTGTGTGTGGGCTTTTTTTCTTCTTAATACGCGTGGGTATCATCGAGCGGTTCAGGTGAGTCATACAACCTCGTTCTTTTACTCTCCAGCTGAAGTAGGAAAATGGTAGTAAGGCGAGTAATTTTTAATCAAGTTCGCGCAACGAGTTGAGTCTAGTAGATATCACAGGGAATTTCAAAGCAATCGCCAACTTCCGACTTTGGTATTAATCTTTATGCTCGACGTGCGTTTGTCGAGGGATGGCAATGTTTTACTTGGACTCTTCTCTACGCGATGATTCCACTTATTTGTTTATTTTGTGTTCCTCCAACTTTAATTCTCCAATCGTATGTTTTTGTTTCAAATGATTGCTCTAAAAACATTTATCCATCGGCATGTCAAACAAAAATAAAATGAACATACTTTTTCAATTACTGAAAACACAGAGACATGATGTTACAGTACGCAGAGCAATGTTTATTTATTTTGCTTATTTTAAATTAAGTTGATGAAAGAAAGTCTTTAAAAAAAAAACAAAAAAAAAAAAAAAACCATCTTCCACAAAGCAGAACCGCCGTACAGAGGGGCCACGTGTATAATATTATATGAAAGTGTCAATGGACGAAAGGGTGGAGAAGAAGGTTTTTCTCTCGAGCGCCAGTGGCTCGTTAGGCTTGTGTGCCGGTTGCGTAATTCACACTCGGGCAAACGAGGTTGTTCGGAGACGCGCGTTTTCTTTGCGGAAAGCCGTCAAGAATGGTCTCTCGAGGAAAGATGGGCACGAGGTGTGAGAAAGAAAAAAAAAATGAACAAAAAAAAGAGGCTACTGTGTTGGAGCTAAGAAAGAGTTTTACCGAGTCATCTTGTTGTTTTAAATTATGTTAGTGATGTGTCTTTCAATCAGACCTTTTTTTTTTTTTTTTTTTTNTTTTTTTTTTTTTTTTTTTTTTTTTTTTTTTTTTTTTTTTTTTTGTTGAAATATCTGCTTGAATCCTGTTACAAGCGCTACCTATGTCAACATTGATGAAAACAGAAAAAATACAAATGTCAAATTGATTTGCATTTGATTGGCATCCCTATTACTTCACGATTTCGTAAAAAGTTTCTTTTTCAACACTATTATTTTATGCCAATACCTTTGCAAGCGTGTGTATCTACGTAATACCAAAGGAAATGAAGACTCGAACATATTTATAGTGGTAAGTAGATAATAAAAATAATCCAGTCTTTCTACCGCTCGACTCACACTGTCCAACATTTATTACTCGTTAGGTACAAGGCGAATAAAAAAAAAAATAAAGAAAAACAATTAATCTGTTTTTAAGTTGCTCACAATAAGATTTCCACCCCGCACATAAGGGAGGTAAGCCGCAAACTTTCGTGAGTACATCTCCCCACCCGCAAGTGCATAATGTATTCCCTCCAGGCAAGCTGCTGCTTATATATTAGCTCAACGTATGAGAAACACGACGGCGACGACGAGGCGACGGGAGGTGGTGGATGTCTGGGTGTCCGCCAAGGAGGCTCTCACTTCTATCTGTGGTCGAGCAAATCGAAAAAAGACGACCCCTATATACATACGTGCGTGCACATTCGAGCGAGTTATTGACTTTGACGATGATTTCGTGCATGCGTGTTTTTTTTTCTTTTCGTTTTTCTACTCGTTTCTACGACCGATGGAATTTTTGTTTACTTGTTTTATGAAAGTGTGAGCTTTTGAGTTTTCTTGGGTACAGTACATATTTTATTGTGCAACGCGTGAGGTTGAGGGCGTGTATACGAGCGCCAGAGACTGATTTATGGGGGATGAACGTAATGGCTAATAAACGAGGTATTCAAGAGCTCCGGGAATATATGGGGGAACGACGACGACGAGGAGTTTGTTTTGTTATACGTGCGTCATGTAGCGATTTTAGTTTGCGCGAACAAAAAAAGGGATTTGGAAGACCGCAGGTCGAAGGTCGGAGCACAAATAAACGAATGGGCACATCTTAAACTCTCCGTATTTATGGCTTTTGTCTACATTAGTTGTTTGGATGATTAGCTTCCGTCGTATCAAGGGAATACATTTGACCATGAATTGTTGGTTAGTTGTTTGACTATACCAAACTACCTACAACAAAGTACAAAGAAAAAAAAAATTTGTTTGAATGAAATAAATTGTTAGTTAAATCCATGATGTATTACGGTATGAAAAAATTATTTTTTTCGCCCTCGGGCGGTTTTGGGAGGCTGGTACTCCCTCGGGCGAAAAAGCAGTTTTCCGGAACTCGTTCGAAAAGTCTCCTTCACGAACCTCGTTACGTCCCTCGCCTTTGGCTCGGGCCGCAAACCTCTCGGTTCGCAAACAGAGACTTTTCAAACTCGTAGGAAAACTACTATTTTGATTTGAATAAATATTTTTTTGTTTATAACTGGGTTTAATTGGATTGACGAAATGTTTTTTTCAGTGTGCGTGACTTGTATAAAATGGAAAGTGCTCATTGCACTGATACTGGAGCAGCAAAAGAGAAATTCAGCGCTTGACAAATTGAATTTTAATGATGAAATCGAGCATATTATCACGCACTCGCCGAACGAAGCCGTGGCGAGTTGAGTAAATGCTGTGTAGCCTTCACTTGTATACGATATACACGTATGGGCCAAATGGCAATTTACACCCGCATAACTTAAACAACGAGCGCTTCGAGATAGAAGAGACGAGCGAAGCTCAACAGTACCCCGTTCTGCATACAATAGCGATGCCCCTCCCCCTGCGTTCAGGATAAAAAATCGGAAGGAGGGAAAAAAAACACTGCCACGATTTGCATGATCCGTGCATATATGAAAGCGATCGACCGCCGCGACGACGAGTGTCGTTTTCAAAGAGCGCGTGAGCTGACTTTGCCACGGCCTCCGATGATCGATATACGACGAGCGCACCCTTTACTTTTCTCTCCTCTCTTTTTTTCCCCCCCTCGCGTTGCATATACATATGCACACGTCGGAAATTGATCATATATATGGACATATGCATACGCGAATAATAGTTCTCCCGGGGCGGAAAGAGGGCGAACAAAGCCAGCACTCGCGGATGGACGGAGATAAAAGGGGTGGGTTTTTCTCTTTTCGTGCTCTGTGGGTCGGAGCGCGGCCGATTTCGGGATTATTCTTACGCGGTTTTTTTTCTCTTTTGTTTTATACCGAGTTTGCGGGCATCAAAAAAAAACCCCGGCTCAGATTTTCGCTTCAAGGTATGAAAATACTTTTTTTCCTCCCCTAAAAGTGTGTTTTAGCAACAAATGAAAAGGCTTTCGTTTCGCTTTGATCGGCCTGTGTATTGTACACGAGTGAGAAATGTCAAGTTACAACTCACGTGACACCGGTGTGAGGCTGTGGTATCGTTTTCTCAACTCACCTGCAACAAAGAAAAAAAAAAAAGAAGAGGTTCATTCGTACAGTTGATCAAATTTTCACAGGTTTATTTTATTACTTGGAAAAAATAAAGTTAGGATTTGTTAGTGTGCACCCAACACGAATCACCCATGTTTTAATCAAGAGAGCACGGCCAACTACAGCCTTTGGACGTTTCAACATCGTCTTAGCGGAGCATCGCTTTTTCCTCGTACGCGCACATCGTCAGAGATGCGGGTTCTCTATTCGTTAACTTTTTTTTTCTCTTTTCACATCTCGAGGACGTTTCAGCTTGCCTCGACGCATACAGACAGCGCAAAACTCGTACATACAATATACGTAAACGTTCGAGAGGGGGGTGACGAAAATTCACTGTCGCGAAAAGAAATGGAAGCCAAGCCGGAAAAAGAACCGAGGACGGAGGAAAGAAGTGACAAAAGGAAAAACATCGACTGCTTTTGCTGCAGAGAGATAGAGAGAGAGAGGAGGGAAAAGTGCCAGGGAATCGAGGTCACGGGCAAGAGGACTCTCTCCATCTCTCGCGAAAAATACAGTAGCAGCTAGCAGCCAAGCGTCGGAATTTATCGCGTACTGGATACCTATATAGTGTATATACACACGCGATGGACTTCCGATACTTTGGCACACTCGGGACTATTTTCCTTTTTATCATCCACTGCTGCAGCACATAAGAACGACAACGCGACATTCACTGTACCATCTCGTTCTCTTTTATTTATCCAAGTACATATTTATTCTCGAGTTCGCCTTCAATTAAGGGCGATATCGAGTCTTTTATAGCTGTTACATTAAAAGGTATATGGATAAGGACGAGGAGGTGCAAGTTATGTTGTGCGTAGCTCCGCGTAAACATAAACAACGCGAAATTTCCTGGTTTTCGTATAAATAATAGATCTGTGTTGTGGATAAATCAAAGAGCGGCTTGTTTCCAGTTTATTGAAAAAAAAAAATCCGAGAGAGCGACTGTCGTTCGAAGCTGTTTGTCAAGATTGGCTGCGAAGTGAGGGTACAAAGTCGAGGAGGAAGAGCAAAACACGTGTAATTATTCAACAGATGTTTCAGCTGCTACTGTGCACCTTTGTCGAGTGCAATCGAAAAAAAAGGATAGACGTGAAGAGCCATCGGTTGGAGAAAGGGAAGCGAAAACGTGAAGCACACCCTTGAGAGGCTTCAATGACCACTTCGCATCTCCATATTTTTTCCCTCGAGCGTCTCGCGTGCATCGCGCGGTGCGCCGAGTATAATATAACTTTGTTGTACGTCTGGAGGTGACGCATGTCATGTTTCTCGAAAACTTGTTTACTTTTTTCTGGAAACTCTGCAACACGAATCACGTACTTGGGGATTTAAAAAAAAATTTTTTTTGAAGCAGGAAAGACCATTGTAAAGTACATGAACTAAATTCAAGAATTTTCAAAACGAAAAGATCTGCCTCATCCAACAATTTCCATTCGAACATACATAAAGTTTAGTTCACTATATTTCCAAATGTATTAAAAACTAATTGTACCACGATAACGTTCTGCTCACCAATCAAACTCATCGATACGCCCATACGTCTGACTTCCCCCATCAAATTAATGCTTGATTATCAAACCGCGTCTCATCATTTGAATAATCCAACTAATTAATTATGATCATGCACTCCGCATAATTGGCACGTACTCTTTCGTAATGCACACAATCGGCCCATTTGCATACGTATACACGAATCTCATTAGTCAACTGATTGAGTTTTTTTATCTTCATTGTACGCAAAAGAAGCAATAATATAATATACATGTGTTTTACTTAACGTATGTCAACGCTTTTCAAACCACCTCAGTTTGTAACAAAAATACGCAAAAATAACAGGTTTCAGCGTTGGTACAAGCAATTTTAATAAAAATGAATACAGATACGTGTCCTTATTTTATTGGCATTGATAGATAACTTTAACCTCTTCATAAGGAGCAAGTATCTTTTAAATTAGTTTTCGGCAATAATACAACCTTTGAGTGGTAAAAGAAAAAAAAAATATGAATAGTTATATTTTGGTAAGCGACTAAAGTAGTTCAAAGCACTTGTAGAAATACTAATTTGTTAAACCAACCAAATGTGGTGTATGTTCTTTTTTTCTTCGTTACTTTTCCCCCTTCTCAACCCAATGGCGCTACGAGGCTCAACAAATTAGGCGTACACACGCAGGGTTGAGCCCATTGATATGCGTCGCGTGCTTGGAATAATGTGCAAGGGAGGCTAACAACATGGCACCCCCTTAGGGGCGCGAACGTCGGGTCAGTAGCAACAGGTAGCCCATAACAGTTCGTATTCGACCGAGGATCGGTTAAACCTGTACATTTGAGAGACGCAAGGGAAGCTCACACGTACCTTCTTTTTTCGAAGAAAGTATACACATACATTATGAGCCCAATGCTATATACTTGATTCCTGGGGGAGCAATGCTTGGCATCCCTCGCAGGAGGTGCCAAATGTACTCGTGCTGACTCTCTCCTGCTCGAGAAGCTACTATCTTCTTCATTTAATGCTATGAAATTTTGTGTTCATGCACTTATAAACTACGGCTACTTGATTTTCAATCAATGGTATGATATGCAGAAATACTCGGCATCGGAATTTTTAATGTCACACACGTGGGCTGCCGGTGGAAAAAATTGTCATTCATTCCTCATTTAGGCATACGGTTTGGGGAGGTTGTAAATATTAACACATGAACTTGGATCCCTCGCACATTCTCGAGTCAAAAACAGGGGGAAATTGTTTTAAGCACGCCATAGCTCGGCCAACGTACAAAGATCGCGAAGAAATGATCCCCCCTACCCTGGAATCTCTTTTTCCGATAGGCACTTACAGTTTCCTGCATCTATGACCGTGAGGAATTCGAGCGAGAGGAGGAGGCGCAAGAGGAAAAACATCGATTCGGAATTCCCGATTAAGCGCGCATCAACCGTTAGAGGTCCCATAAATACACACTCCAACCTGTACACACATACACTGCACACGCGTTCCCTTTATCCCCCCCCCCCTTGGGGGAAACTATTCCGCAGCGAGTTGTCGGGCTCATTATAAATTGTTACGCGGGGGAGGCCGGCACTCGGCGTGCTTGGTTTCGCGCGTTGTTATTCGAGAGTGTGGCGTAACAGCCGGCCTTGCGCACAGCAACAACAGCTCTTCGAACTCGACAACGTGCATGAACACGCCACGTGGTGGGAGAAAATTGTTACGATTCGATCAATGTTTACTTATTCAACAATTTAGCGAGTATAGACGAAATGATGCAGGCTCACCAGAAAAGTGATTTTAGTATTTGACACTCCTTTTGAATAGGGCGTTGGTGACTTGTATGGATAGTCACGCGAAATCAGTAAGAACAGAGTAGCAGCCTGGATCAAATAAATCTTCTTATTTTATCTTTCATGTGTCAGGTATCCATTGCTAAAGTGCAACCGAGAGGGCAATTGTGACCAATAAGCCACAATTTATACCTGTGATTCAAAGTTCTGCGTGATCAACGTGACGAAACTTTGAGGGTAGGTTGTGAGTTGCACCTGGTCATAATTTACAGAGGACGGCAGCAAGACAGTCGTGGTGATAGAGGGGAATCATCGTTGGAAGCCGGTCCGGTACACGGACCAGAGTGCTCGCTTTACGTATGTATACCAGCTCTGATGCGATGGAAAATCGATACAAGCACGTCGTTCGGTTGACTGCAATTGCATGACGGATCTACAGTCGATCATTTCGTTCATCTAAGCTATCGGCCAACCGAATTCTGCAAATGTCGTACGTCTATTGTACATAAACTTACCCACGCGTGGTGTTGCCGGCAAGGAGAGTTAAACGAGAAAATAATAATGCTCATCATACAACACCATCTCCTTGCGCCTGTTTACTGTTAAACCTCGAGCGACGGAATATCAAAAGGTGGGCGCACGACGTGAAAGCTCGGGTGCAACTTATGTGCGCGCAAGCTCGGGCGATTACGCGAAGTTGATGGAAAACGACGACACCACTACCGCACGGGATGGGCGTGTGTATATACCCAGCCGAGCTCTCCAAGCAAAGCCACCGCGAACCTCGTAACTCAAAGCTACTCCGAAGCTTTCACGTTGCCGAGGATGAAGGGGCGCGTGTGTGTACATGGCACACGAGGTACGAGGACATAGTTGGGAGAGTTGAGGACATGAAACATTGTCGAGACGTGACCTGGTCCCTCTCTCTCTCTCTCTGTGCCTCTCGAGGCACGAGGAATGTGGACATAATTCATTTGCGTGCCACGAGGGCCAATCAGTTGTAATGCGGAGCTGTTGCCTTGATACTTGGTGGGGTGTCTTCATTATACGCCTATGCTCGAGTTAGCTTTGGTGTTTCTTTATTCGTATAGGTGGATAAAGTGGGGTGTCATTCCAGATGGAGTTACATCCAGTTCCGGTTTGATTTACAAACTCAGAGGAGCAAACGTTTCGAACGTTTAACGCGATGTTTGACCATAAACTACGGTTACATAAACAATGTACGTAAACAACACAAGTGCTACCAATTAAATTTTACAGAGCTCTTGTGTAATAATGCTAATCGACGTCCAAAACGTCAATCGCAGTTTAATCTAGAGCGCTAGTGGTATAATCAAACGAGGTGATCTTCCGAAAACGGTCTACGATGATAATAATGTGGCTCGGTAGCAAAAAACGTTATGTCCAAATGCAACACGAGCGCGCGTATAATCATAAGCTTGCACATGTAATTTGGCACGACCTCATGTCCCTGCGCGCTACCAGTTTTTAATTATCTTCCATGAAATGCTCAATTGCTACGTTGTGTCTCCACCATGACACATACAACCGAGCGATTCGAAAGACGCGTCATTTTATCGGCATAATCGTGTAAACCAAACTCTTTCTCACGAGTGGACTCTGGTGCTATTGAATTTCCACGCAGGGAGACTGTGTACAAGTGGGTGCCTAATATCTGCTAATATCCAGTGGTAGCAATAGCCGCAGAGATCAGCTACCGTGGCGCTCGTGCTGGACTAGGTCACTATGGTGTTGCCTGCAGAGCCACGTCCACTGCTGTTGATATAGGAAATTACGAGGGCCAGTGGGCGGCCGTGCGGATCCTGCAGACAGCACCTACACTGCCGTTGCTACCGTCGCCCAGTACGTATATATATGTACATAGTGAACAGAAGGACGGCAAACTCGTTAACGCGAGTGCGCGCACACACGCGTATCACGTTTCGTACAGTCGAGCTGTTGGTTATAGCCGACGGCCCGTTTCGTTCAGTCGATTCCTTTCAACCAGAGTTCGATCAGTTCGATGTACGCCAATGGTAATGATCGTGGTATTTCCGGCCGGTGTGGCTCGCCTGGCTGATAGTTTTGCGGAAACTAGGGATTTGCAGGACTAACCGTACAGGTTATTAGTTTCCAGAGTTTGTGACTATACAGTAATACAGTAATTCCGTTCGATCCGCTATCCACTGTAATTGTGATGGGAATGCTGAGTTGATGATGATTTGGAGAGGAAAATTGCTTTTTTGATCGGACAGTCGCAAAAAAGGAATGATCCAAATGTACCGATACGTACACGACTAACATCAAAAAGGCTATAGAGTTTCTTGACCCACCGCAGTTTTATGTCACTGCAACTGTTACACCAACTCTATACCTCTCGTACCGAATCAGTGAAAACTGAGCAGAAAAAACGTTAGCTTAATTAAATCAATCCCAACATCCAATAGGTTTCACTGTTTCATCACTGATCTTGTTTCAATTTCTAAATCAGTGGATGCTCATCACCGATTCATACCCTCTCTGATAATCGAGCTGATGATTATGCATGTCTTTTACTACCTGCCACTGGTATCGCTAGTTCCACACACTCGAGGTGATAAATCAATTAAGCGACATACTCCAGCCCGACCAAGAAAATGACGCGAGCTCGTAAAAGCGAGTCCTTGTTGCTATAAAACTGTACCGCGATTCTCCATCGTGGTTTTGGTGCGCAGTCATGTTTCTCAATCAGGAAGACCTCTTACGTCGTCCTTTTTTGTCTTTTTCCTTCGTCGAACAGGACCTATACTTGGCGATAGGTGCAGTATCGAGGGAGACGAGAAAGGTAATGAGATTTTTTAGAGTAGCAGGGTTCGTGAATTCGGAAAATTCAATTAAGAGATGCGCACGGGAACCAATAAATCCCCGAGCTATTAGAGCCACTTGTTTCGTGTTTCGACTGCTAGGATCGATATAGGAGCGCCATCGGAGGGGCGGAGAAAGATTCATTAGAGCTTTTAGATGAACGAGCTTTGTCTCTCTCTCTCTCTCTCTCGCGTGTACCGATTCAGGACTGGGGCTATGCTCCTTGTAATTGAGATTGGTCGATTTAGCGATATTCAAAGATTGATGACGAAAAGTGAGCCATATACCCATAGGTCATCGCCATTTTTATCCAAACTTGATATTTTATGTACCCTTTAACTAATTATCATTTTTTCTCTTTTTGTCATCCTGATTTATCCTACACGATCGAGTCGAACGTCACTATTGATTAATCATAAAACTTTTTACAGCTCACCGTGGGGGGGGCTTCTCGTACACGCGCAATGAATAAATGCCCTCGGCGAGCAAATCAGCGAAGGATCGCTTTGATCTCACCCACGCCCCGACGGATTAACGATCCGATTTTACGAGCATGGCGGCACACACGTTTTCGGGCTGGTGGCACGAGACGGCCAATCTCACGTAAACAGCCAAGAGCAACGTCTTACCACTCGTGGTGGTGCAGGCTATAGTAACATCGAAGGATAACACGTGCTCATCCTGCGGAGACATAATTACAAGAGGGTAGTAGAAGCAACGCGTCCTATGGTAAGTAAATGTACTGCGGTTTAGTCTGGGACGCAGCTTAGGAAATGGTATAGAATGGAAACAGGTTCGGCCGGCGATCGAGATTAACCGGATTCTATTTTCGTTTTGGCCAAGTGTAGACGTACCTGTATAGGTACGCCGAGTCGATTCCGACGACGATCCTGTTATTGCCTTGTGGCGGTGCTGTACCGTGTCTCGAGCGACGGTCAAGGTTCGTACACATTGACTCTCAATTCCCGAGTGTACGATGGCTATATGCACACCTGAATTGCAAGTGATCTCGAAGCGTTTATGCACTTGGTGTTTTACAAATACTGAAGGTGAAATGTTTTGAGCGATTGAGTCCTGCCACATTATTCATTTACTTTTGTAAAAAAAAAAAAAAAAAAAAAAAAAGCTTATTGTTTCGGAGACTCGTAAATACGCTTCGGAGAAGCTAGAAACGCCTTCCTTTTTCGGCAAAACAGACGGAGAATTGTAAAACAAGTTATCCAGATGGACGGACGGAGGAGGAGTAAAATTTCGCAATCAGCATTAATCGAATTCTCAACTGGGACTAACCAGGTTTCGCCAACTTGGACAATTATTTAGGGAATCGCCCCCTTCTCTGCGCTAGCGTAAGTACACGCGAATCCAAACTTTATGCTAATTAACCATGGAGGACCAAAGAACTCGGGTAAAGTGGGTTGCTTTTTTGTTTTATTTTTTGCCCTCTGCGGACGCGAGTTTTTCGATTAAAACTTCCTCTACAGTTGATTATTTCATCTTCGTAGTACTTTTCATAAATCGTTTACTGTAGAGGACAAGTTTTTTCACATTGTGCAAGATTATTTAGCGATGGAAAAAAAAACGGGGAGAAAGAAAGAAAAAGAAACGGAGCCAAGTCCTTGTGTGGAAACGCATTTCAAAGTCAATGGTACGACTAAATTTTACAAGAGACATCGGCTATTTTCTCGCCCCGCGGTTACGGTCGCGGTTCGCGGGCGCGTGACTACCAGTCGACACTTGCGTTACATCCATACGAAGGTAAGTGTTTACACAACGCGGCTCGAGCTTTTTCACTGTGCGGTCGACAGCAACGAAACTCTGTAGGATTGAATTTTCCGCCTCCGCGTGAGAGAACGGGGGGGAAACGGACGCCCTGCGCTCGCTCGGAGTAATCGCTGTCTCGCGAAACGTGTAATTCGGGTGTAGAGAGAAAAAGACTCATTGCGCAACTACTTTGTCTTCTCTACATATCTCTCTGGTGCTGCTGTGCTTTCACACAATGTAGCGTATATTGCACACACGTGCGCGCCCGTTCGTTGCTTTTTGTTCGAGGCTCGATTTTACGAAAACTACAGTTAAATTCGTATGCTATAGCGCTGGTGCTGGCGTCGCTCGCGAGAGGTGCAACAGGTTCGAGATATTAGCGGGTGGTTTTGTGCCCGAGAAGAAGAAAACGAAGCCAAGTAGATTGATGGCCTTGGTTTTATCGATTGCTCTTAAACTGTTTAATATTGTATTTCGAGAAATAAGGTATCACATTGGCGGGACATTAATTCATTTCCAAGACATGCCAGTGGACATGGACTAGTTACAATTTCACCTCTCTGCAAGTATTTAATCTACAAATTCAATTTATTATTTCACATTATTTTCTAAATATATTATTTTCCAATTTTTCCGAATTAAAAACTACATAATTTGTATCAACCAATACCATCACGAATTTTAAGATGAAAAAATTAGAAAATTAGCGCTCTTTTATGGCAATGGCCAATCAAATGTCAGCCAGTAGTCAGAAGCCAATGATATTGATGCTTCACTTTGAGGCCATCAAACTTTTAAGATAAAAAAATAATAATACAATTTGAAAAAAATATAATCTGAGGATGGAGTCACATTATCCATTTTCTTTGAAACCATTGGGAAATCATATAAAATATACAACTCGAAACAACCACCTTATAACAGAGTAAAAAATACACTTGTACGGTTTATATACTTATTATTATGGATGATTTTTTAAATCTTCCATCATCAGTACTGGCTGCTGCCATTTTCCCCAATTCGCGATTTCGATCTTTCTGCTTGCAATAGCAGAACAATGCGGCACATGACTAGTGTATATTTCACGCCAACACCCGCACGCACGTATTTACGTATATGCTATACCAGCTCGAATTTTTGTGCAGCGATACATAACGCGTATCGTTCAGGAAGTACGTGTCGAGCGTGGGTGTGTACAGGCGAAAAGCACAATATCGGTCGCGCGCGCGAGAAACTCCGGGAAACGAGTTTCCAGACGGTGTCTGCAGTATGCAGTACCCGTACGTACGTGAGACAGAAGAGAGAAAATCCGCGTGCGATGTGGGAGCTCTTCCACACGTGTGTATAGGTATATATATATATGTTTATTTACGCAGTGTACGTTGCCTGCAGGAGGGTATTTTCACGCTGCTGCGGAAGTAGGTAGCATTAGACGACGATGGAAGAAGGTTAGATTTTGTTTCGGATGTTTTTTTTTTTTTTTTTTTTCGGGTTGCATGAAATGGGATTATAAGGAGAGGAGCATCGGTTTTGTCTATACTGCTGCTGCTCGAAAATGGGAAAAATTCGTTTTCGTTGTTTTTTCGATGTTACATTGTTGATGGGCAGAATATAACGTTCATGGTGATGAGATTCAGGGATGTTTGAACGAAATAAACGTTGGCAAAATTCAGTCGTTATGGGTCTCGACGCAGAGTTCTCTTAATAATTGGACGTCATTCGGTTCGAGGTGTAACAGGGACTGCTACAGTTGCACGTATAAATGTGAACCATACATAAAGATAATAAAGAATAAAATCTCATGGTTATTAGTTCAAAAACCAAAATTACTTACACAGTGTAAAATTATGAAGAAAAAAAAAACTAGTTTCCCACGCGTCAACGAATCGTGAAATCGGAAGGCTTCATCAGGAGTTTTCCAAGTATCTTATGTATTGATTAAACTCGCCATATCCGACGAGCGGAAGGATTGTTCGATCGTTGGTACATGTATCCATTCGTTATAACACACTAAACGCACCATTTTCGTTGGCTCGGATATTAATTTGCTACAGATTGCACATAACCGATACACACGTTCAGTTTTATTGCAACTCGGTACTTATTAATTTAACTACTGCACTAAAATAATAACCCACCTGGGAACCCCATGCAAAATCAAACGTCCTCTCGCGTCCTCGACAGCAACAATATACAGAGACAAAGCGCGCAATTTGAACGGAAACGCTAAAACTCTCAATTAACTCTAATTACATGAATTACACATATAGTATTAATTTCTGTGAAACACAACGTTCGATCGTTCACCGATGGGTATAGCAAACACACACGAACTGATGGCACATTAAATTATTAAAGTTCAATCCATGAGCCGTGGAGAAATCGGAGGGAGAAAGTTGGAAACAGTAGCCACCAAGTGCGTATAGTTGAGCGAGAGTCCCACTTGGCCACGACGTATAACACCGTAGAGAGACAAAAGGGACATGGAGTAATATTTGCGCTCGTACATGTGTATTGTATCGTCGTCCGACCGACACATGAGCTGTGTCATCAATTAAGCAAAAGTGGTATATATAATTGTAGGGGGTGGCACCCGTCGATAGCGATTAAAAGGCAATCGGTCCACTTGACGGGCAGGAACATCGCATACAGTTGCAGCCCCTTCTCGTTCCAGGTTATATGCACACATTACACGAAGTTCGCGTTATCGAGTGCATGGAAAGTAACATTGCTTTGCAATGTCATTTCGAAATTATCAGGGCAATATGCGCGTTTAAAATGCACGAAACAGAAGAGGGAAATATTGTAGTTTCGTTAAATGCGCGCGCGTGTAGTTTCATGCGGTAGAGGACAAAAAAGGGGATAGCGCAGGAGACTTCGACGTGGGAATGTATGGATAAAAACCCACAGTCAAAGGGAGGGATTTGGAATCAAAAGCGAGATCAAAAGTATATAAGTATACAAGGGAATTGCCATCGGTTGGACGACGTCGCTTCGACGATGCTTTCTGTTTCGCTATCGGAAGCGAGAGAGAGGCAGTTTGTTCGGTTTGTGGTACGAGTTTAGAGGAGAAACGAGGAAATAAGGGCTCACCTGGGCTTTCAAACGTATACTCCGGAGGGTTGGCTACCGATGGTTATTGGGGAGGTTTTGCGATACACGTTGAACTTTTATGTTTTGAAAAACTCTTTTCACACTGACAAAGCTCTAAATTAGTTGTACTCACTTATTACTTTGCAATTACGGACGGTTCGAGTAGTGAAGTACTTACCTGAAACACAAAAAATAAAAAGGAGTACATTAGTTGAGGTGTAAAGGCACATATGAGAATAAATAATGTCATAAGCTCACAGTTTATTATAATCATTGTAATAGAGTATAGAGATAGTAATGCACTTTGTAGTCGAATTGTATCACCTTTGGTCGTTTACGTATATAACTATTTAACAAACAAATGAATGAACGACGGGAGACGTACGAAATTCTGGGTATTCTAAAATCGCATCTACGAGGAGTGGCACGTCAAAGTTACACGTAAACTCTCGAAAGCCTCTTATGGCTGCAGTTTCGTTTCAAGCGACGCAAAGTGTCAAAGGCTTTTAGAATCAAGTACATCGCGTGCGGTGATTTGCGAATCAACGCTCGCTCGTTCCTACGTGTCGGGAAAGCCGGGCGTACTTGAGATCGTAAAAGTAAATTAATGCTCAAACTGTGGCAACGAAAATTTATAAAACGCCGTAGTTGTCAAGCTTATTTACCTCATCTTCGATCAATCGATGTGCCAAAATTGTTTGTAAAATCATTGTGATGAGCAAAACACAGCATCTCAAAGCGCTCGAGTAGTAAAAACAAAAAAAATTTCCTAAGCTAAAATATCGTAAGGTCGTGAAACGCATAGGGCCCTTCATATTTTCTAACCGCTAGGTCAAAGGTTCGGGTGCCAAGCAATCAACAATTATTTGAGGTAACGTCACGTACGCGAGTACACACACTCACAGATATAGATATGAACGTATACAGTCACGCTCCAGCGGCGGTAGCGCGAATAAACGATGACGGAGTTATGATTCATCGGGGGGGCGTCGACAGCATCAGCAGCCCCGTATATACCGACAAACTTCCATAATTGACGCCACGGCTATTCGTTGCGTGTGTAAAGTCACAATGACTCTCTCTGCCACTGTTTTCATCATCGCTGCGGAATATACGTATTGCACGATCGCGGAAAAACATTAATCAATCGAGTAGCGACGCGTCAGCAAATTCATCTGAATTTCATTGCTCTGTCTACGATCCATGATAGAATTATTAGTTTTGCAAATAGGGACTATGGAAAGAAAAGTATCATTATCTCTCGGATCATCGTTCGGCTGATAAGTGTGACCTACATGATGAGAGTGTAAAAAAAAGGGGGTCGTTCATCCGAAGCGAAGGAGATTAAACTATTGTTTGTCATGTGACTGCGGGCCATTAGAGTCGTTTGCGAGCACACGTATAAATATAAACTCTGATTAATTAATTACGATCCGGGACATTTGAGCTCATGCACTTCATCACCTGCTCTGCGAAACTACATCCAGCCTCTCTGGATTAATCGACGATCATGTTGTAACAACACATCTGCCGTGGAAAGTCTCGTTTGCGAAAGCGAAAAAAATCGATGCCTGCGCGCGCTTTTCAAATAATAGGGCGTTCGTCAAAACGCTTTTCACGTATGCATTGATACGGACCTTCAATTCGTGAAGCGTTGAATGTGAATCCTCGTGATCATTTGTAAACGCAAGGGCACGCTAAGTGAGACAAAGTGATGACCCGTTGTTTGTTGTGAGATAGTTGAAGCACCCCCAAATTTTGCAGCTCACGAATGCCACGAAAAACGTATACGCAGTACACACCCAACGTTTCAATGCCTCCACGAATATGACGGACAGTAGACTCCGATGTTTGGTTTTTTTTTTTTTTTTTTCGTTTTTCGACCAGGTCGTAAATCGCCCGCATCGAAAGATCGGCCGATCGATATTCCAGTGGTAGCGTCCCGTAACAAGCCTGAGAAAGAAAAATCTCGTAGAGGCGCACTTTCTACAGCCTCTATGTACAGCGACTCGTAAACGCGAAGGAGAGACGCGGTGAAAATACGCGATCCAATACACAGATGACGCGTCGATGTTTTAGCAACCATCTCGCGAGAGTTGTTATATATAATATAATCTTCACTCTTTTATTTCACTTGCTCTCCGAATGTTCTTTCATGCGTACAACACATGCCATTAGAAAGGAGTTTGTATAGTAAAAGTGCAAACGTCTTGTACACAACGCGCATGGAATTTTAGTGACACTATACCTTATAGCGCTAATTCATGACGCCAACTATTATTCCATCGACGAAGGGATGAATAATTGAATCCCCAGAGTTACTTTGAGTAACTCTACCTTCTTAATTCACGCCAAACTCGGCGCTCAACTGAGAATATAATTCATACACCCGGTTACCCAATACTCCTGTATGCCGAGAGAGAAATTGAAAAAAAACGAGCGCTCGCGCAACAATAATACTCCAGCTCTGTCGGCGGGGCGTTGGTCTCTTATTTACTATACATATATAGGCGTATACGCCGAGAGATCTGACTTTTCTCCTCTCGCGCGCGTTGCGTTGCATATTGCACTTAATATACTTAATATCTCCCCTTTACTCGAGTTGGAACGAGCCGGGATCGTTCAACTCGCTGCTGCACGCACAATTGCAATTAGCGGCGCTGCCAAGGCGGCAAAGGTTAGCCAAGATCGTGCTGCGTTGTGTGTGTACGATACACACTCTTTGCAACAGCGTGCACCACTCACACTTGTATATATATATATATATTATATACCTATATGTACCAGATTGCGGGAGCGATTTATGCGTGGGAAGCAGAGGATCGACGGGCAAGTTCGATCAGACTAAACGTACATTGTAAATATTACGGTGTGTACGATGGGGGGGGGGGGGGGCGCGAAGAGATAATGAATTTTGACTCTTTCAAGCGGATCCTTTTTCAGAAACAACTAGAGCAGCGCGAGGTAAGCTTTCCGCGCAAGCTCGCACGAGCTCTTCAAATCTGTTTGTCATATTTTCCTACTTTCACGCTCGTGCTCGCGTTTGTTGGTTTGCTCTCCTTTTTTGTTTTTCACCTCCTCTCCAAAGAGTTATAGCACATGTCAGATAATACGCCGTTAATGGCTACGAATTATCGTGCTTAATGGGACTAGAATATGTACTTTGTGTGTATGTGTGTGTGTGTGTGTGTTTTTTTTTCAACTCGAAGAATAGCCTAATCGTTGTACGACGCCCGAGAGTTCCCAAAATCAATCGCTCTCTGAGGTAATTGAATTAGAAACTTTGTATGAAGCACTTGTGCCGCGGGTTTGATTCGTCTATGAATGAAAGGAGAGCAAAGAAAAAACATCCGACCGTTTAAAATTTGATATGAAGATAATAGACTCGTTCCTCCCTACCCGTATACTACGTATACTTACGTCGAGTGACGTGATGCACAAAAGGCGGAATGTGCGCTCAATAAACTTCCTCATTAATATGCGATTCAAAGGACATCACTCGTAACGTCGTGTATAGGTCTTACCATCTGTATAAGACAGAGCAATGTTTGACTTTTTTATCGCGGAATTTTAGAAATTAATGGGCACATTAAAATAATATATATATATATAATGTACCTCCACCCCTGGGTAAGTAAAAATGAATTTCCCAGGGCAAATATTGTACGCGCTGTTGTCCCCGCGTTTCTCCCGCAATCGATAAATATTGGCTCGACGCGAGAGACGGCGAATGATAAACAAGAGAAACACGTGATTTTTCGCGAACACATGTATCATATGCTCGCTGGACCAGTCGGTGATGGCGACGACACAACAATGACAAGTCTCGCGTGTGTCTGCGAAGTAGAACGGGCCCGACGAGAAAGTCGAGCGGGGAGACAGAAGAAAATCCCACGAGGCATGGATCCCTTTTCTCGCCCTCTTTTTGCTGTCGCCGCTCCCTTATTTTTGAAATCTCATATATAGGACGGGAAGTACGTATTACCATGTACACACACACACACACACACACACATATATATATATAAGGTGCGTATGTGAGAAAATCATGCGTCTCGGGTTTTTCCTGCCGGCTGCGCAAATGAGATTCAACCGGAGTTTGCACAAGACGGAAGGGTGGAAGAGGTAGTATTTTTTTTCCTTTTTTTTCAGAATCACGTGCGTGAGGTGCAAATTTTTATTGGCGCGGAAGAAAAAATTTGAATAATTACAATTTTCGCGTCGTAGGATTTTCATCACTCGCACGTCACTGTATGAGTAAAAAATTGTTCGAGATGACGGGGAAAAAGGGATGCTCTCCGACACGGGGAACAATATTGAAGACTTACAAAGTGATGCGTACCTATATATATTATGTGCTCTCCCGGAAAGATTTAATCTCGGAAACGCGAACTTGGAAATAACTTCCCTCGCTCGGAAAAGCCTCCCTTTCGAGTTATTTCTGAAGAATCAACGAAGCGGTGGCGGGCGAGTTATCATTTTCTTTCTTTTTTAAACCAGCAACCACATAGGTACGATTTAGTTTTTCCAAAGAATAATAAGGCTATATACACTCATCTCTGGATGGGCAATTGAAACGCTGCCAAACTTTTTGGAAAACCAAAGGAAGAAGAAGAAGAAGAAGAAGAACAGAGTTCTGCCGAGCGAATGAATATTCACGCAATCGTGGTAATGAATAATCGCCAAGGAGAACTGAATTTCGAGTCTAATCATCAAGTAGTAGGTACCGCGGTTAAAATAAGCAATCGTCATCATCATCGCACTCGCGAGCTTTGATTCTTATCCACGCAAGCAAGTACTTTTGTGTATTACATATTTCGAACGAAACGAGCCAAGTGATATTCGATCGATCAAATTCCCTTATGTGTGTAGTCCTGTCCCATCCGCGTCCCTCTCTCTCTCTCTCTCGTCATTCCATACACATCTCGCCAAAGCTACTTTCCAAGCACAAAAAGAGCAGTAGCCATTCAGGGCGAGGGGAGCCCTCCTATTCGTTTCGGCTTGTGGAAAAAAAATGCGATTTTCTTCCCCCCCCCCCTAACTCTCTCGATTCGTATATACGTACACACAAGCGTGGACCGGACGGCCGCATGAAAAATTAGAGTCGCGTGTATCGTGTGTACATATGTATATATTCACATAGGTATATAAGCCCCGCGCACAATGGCCGCGGCACTTTGTGCTAGCAGACTTTCAATTAGCTCCCTTTGAGCTCCTGCCTTCTTTTTTTTTTTTTTTTTTTTTTTTAAACCCATTATCAGTGAGATTCCTGCATATAAGTATATGTGCGTGCATGCCCAACCATGGGGACTTTCACGGCCATTGTTCTCGAGAGAGTATATTCTGTTGGGATGTATATATATATATGCGGAAGCGAAGCAGATTGTGACGACGATTCTGGGAGCCATTGTTGCTGCTGCAAAAATTTGCTCTACATAATAATTGTGCAATTAATTACCCGGGGCTTTTGAGATGAAAGGCGAAAGCTTTTCTTTGACGTGATGTGTCGTTTGATGCATCGTCACGTGGGCATGTTTATATAATATTACATGACACCATGTTGAGGTATAGGCAATACACATTATGCATGCGATGGGGACTCTGATGTTTTTATCTAAACCACTGTTGGTTCCTCGGTAGGGTTGGATGGAATCTTTTGGAGGCGTAAAAGTTGGAGGTATACGTATAACTCGCGGGAAATTGCCACTCGAGGGAGGAAGTTCGCGGAACATATTTTATTTGCAGTCGGAGTGTTTTGAGATTCAAGGGAAGTGTATAGAGCCCTCGGGGTGAAGCACGGGTGAAAGTCGGTATTTTTTTTTTTTTTTTTTTTTTTCAACAAGACTTTGTTGGAAATTACGGTACTTGCATTTATGAGGTAGTAAAGAGGATGCGTCAAAGGGGGGACAATTTTATTATTCGTCAGACAACGGAGTAAGTCTCGCGCAACAGCTCGCTACAAAAGTAATTTGAAGCGCTTTGCAAGACGGTTGCACCGGTTCGAACTTTTCTCGAGTTTTCAAACTTCTTTTGATCAACTTCAAAGTTAAAAGAAGAATTTGCAATTGAATTTCGACTTTTTCTTTCTTTTTTTTTTACACGTTGGTCAAATTGAACTGTCGATCGACAAGCTAAAAAAAAAAAAAAAAAAACTTGGAATACAATCTTGATGTTAGAACATGAATTTCAGAATGCATCATGAGGCTGAGTTGAGTGTGAATCAAAGGATCATGGCACGCAACTTCAGACTCTATATGATTGAGCAATGAATGTTTATGATTTACAAGTAAATACTTCTTATGTCAGGATCTGACCATCCCAGAAATGAAGTTATCTGTTCTGTGGTTAAAAGTTGGGTAAAAAGATAAATCACATTTCAACAAAATCAGCTTCCATTAATGTCAGACGAAACACAAAAACAATAAGCAATTCTTACAATCCCAGAGTTGTTTTGGTGTTTTTTTTTGTTTCCCCAACCCCGAGTCAAATAAATTTCCAATCACTTCACTTGTTGCAATTAGCGCGGCGCTCCCGCCCTCGCCCAATTTAAAGTTTGCCGATTGGAGGGAACAAAAAATTTTCGTCCTAATTACCACGCGCCCTCCTCCAGCCCAATCACACCATTAAAACACATTTGCAAACGAACGAGAGCGAAAAAGAGAGTAGGGGAGTGAAAAAAGGAAAATGACAAGCTCGAACCTCGAAATTCGTCGCAAGGGCGTTGTTCTCCGTTATTGTCGTGGTACTCCCATTGTCTCTTCTACTCGTTTACAGCACAGTACCTACTGTTTCCATCGCTCTAGCGCGCACCAGCTGCTCCATCACTTTGATCCAGTTTCTAATGTACATTTGTTCGCGTGAGGCTGAGCTCCGGTTTTAACTTTTTCGCGTGAGCCCTCCTTCCCTCCCGCGACGATTTTTTTATTTTTATTTTTTTTTATTTTTCCAGTAACAAAAAACTATGCCAACGAGTTGAGCTTTTTTAAGTGGAAAGCTGGAATAAATACATCGAGATGCAGATTTATAAAAAAAATGTTTTTTTATTGCATTGGCCATATTTTTTATTGGCATATTTTACAACGAAAAAAAAAATTGGTGCTCTCGTAAATTTTTCAATGTAACAACGGAAATTGTCCTCTCTCTCTCTTTTTTTTTTTTTTTTTTTTTTTTTTTTTAAATTAATGCTAATGCTGTAAATGAGAGTTTGGACAAACAGTTACGACATCAGGGGAATTTTAAATTTTCTGTCTACCTCCATACCTTAAAGTGGACTTGAGAAAAACAAACGTGGCGAAATTTTCTATCACATTACGACTTTTTCACTTTTTCCTTCTGACACGTACTTACGAAGCGAGATAAGACTCGAAGCCTTGACTTTGCACATGTAAAAGGCCAAAATTCGATTAAACTCTTTTTCGAGCACCAACTCTTTTCTCCCATATTTTTTCAACGAGACCGAAATACTCGGAAAAAATACAAGCGATTGTTAAGCTGCAGTGTACAACCACAGGATAAAAAAGATCAACTGTGATGATGAAATGTGGCAATGAAACACGAGTACGTCTCATAAAGACTTCCAAGTAGTTAAATATGATATACATTCACGAGTCAAAGACAGCAGAGAATAATACAGAATATAAGTAACACATGCTTCGCCGTCCAGTCAGCCGCACCTGCTCCAAGTCGCGGACCCTTTGTCCCCCACGCATACACGAGCGGCTACACGTGCTACAGAGCCATTTTTGCACGCAGCTCGCGTCACACACGTATATAAGTATACGCGAAAGCCGAAGGCATCACTTACGGCGCGCGCGCGCCTACGAGTGTGGGGAATATTACAGCGTTGCAGTACAGGAGCCGGTCGATAGCGGGTACACCGAAATTCCGGGGCGGCTCTTTGAAAAGCGCCTTTCTTATTTTTCTTCGCGAGCGCTGGTAATAAAAGAAACAAGAGGGAGGCCAAGTGCAAGCAGAACGCGAGGATTGCGAGCGACAAAGGGGGGGGGGGGCGTACAGCGTACAGTAAAAAAAAAAAATGTACGGAAAAGGAAGTTTTTGCGGGGGGTAGGGTCATAAGACGCGGGAAGTACGGTTAGTTGCACCTTCGACTCTAGGGAGGCGAGAATTTTTTCCTCAACGTATAGTTCACCAAATGGTACCTTCTGGCGTTTTTTTTTTTTTTTTTTTTTTTTTTTTTTTGCTCCACCAACAACAAGGTATAATATTTTTTATGCCCACGGAGCTAGCAACGTTGCCGTTTTTTTTCGAGCCAATGATGCGCTGCCGGTGTGTACGCTTTTAAGTATTCTCTCTCCCAACAGTCGGACGCTGTACGTTTTTCTATTTTTTTTTTTTTTTTCGTTTTGCTGCAGGTAATTTCTTTCTTCTGTACGAGTGTACGCAAGGATGTACATCACGAAGCTCGATATTAAAAATGAAAAAAAGCTAACATAAAATAAAAAGTTGAAATAAAATATACGCGAACTTTAGAACGAGCGGGGATATACCTATCTTTGCGTTCAAGCGAAAAAAGGAGGGAAACAAAAAGTGAACATAAAAACACAACCAGGCGTGCATGTAACTACGGCTCATCGGTACTCCTGTGTATATATTTAACGAGCGAGGGGAGCTTTGCTCGAAAAAAGGAAAAATATCGAAGTAAGAGGGGGGGGGAAGCACACATGGCGCAAAACGTACATTTATGCATACATATACGCTGTAGTGATACACGTACACAGGCGTACACAGGTATCACATTCCTCGAGGTGGTGCACGTGGCCGTGCAACATAAATCGACGCCAGGGTGTCGCGATCTCGCGCTTCGATGGTGAAATCGAGGATTGAAACAACCGTGGACTGTCACGGAGTATGCGTACACAATGTACACATTCGTTTACCAAGATACGCGCGTATATATATATTACACGTATGACGTGAGGCTCCACGCGCGCCTGACTCATAAATCATCATCCGTTTGAAAAGCTATCGACGGTACACCGTGGCCGAGCAACTCTGTTTTTTTTTATCTATATGCTTTTTTGCTTTTCGCGGAGGCCATCGTATACGATCAGTTTTTTTAAACAGACGAGAAGATTGCAATAGTATTGTTACATTTTTGGGCACAAGAGAACTGATTTACTGAAAGGATTGTTTTTATTACGTTTTATTATCTTTATCACCTGTACTTCAAGTTTACCCCGTAAGTAATCCGTCAAACTCCCGTCAGGGACCCGTGTCTGCTTACACTAAGTGAAAAAAGAAAAAAAAAATTTATGATAATATTTTTCAAGAGCTCCCGTTAAAACGTCTAAGTTTTGAAACATAAAGTATGTACCTGCTTGAAATTTCAAACGAGTCAGCCAAACATCCGTCGAAAAAAGCCCGACGAAATCTTTTTCGAAAACGTGTACCACCTATGAGATACTCTTTCAGAGATATCATCAACATGAAACTCTCTCCGAGTACACGTATGCAAGTAGAAAAACTCGGCTGGTCCGAATTACGGAAAACGGGTTTTTCACGTAGCCTCCCACGCATTTCTGTCAAAAAGACACAAGTACCGGGGGCTAAAAACCTTGACAAGATGTAGCCCGAAACTGTAGTATAATCTCTGAGCGGTCAAGGCTCGATGGTAAAAGCGTTTGGAGGAAGATGTGTTTTCCAGGGAAACAGAGAAGAGCCGAGGCGCGCGTGACACGGAAAAGAACCGCGAAATGAGGGGATGAATTTTCCATGAGAGCACCTCCGGTGTTCCTCAACTCCATCCCTCTGCTATAGACGCGTCGTGTGTGCAGTAGACGAATATATATATGTAGCGGGGGAACTCCAACGCGAAGGAGTTCAGTCACGGAGAAAAGCCATTTTTCATATACACACACGAGCAAAGAGAAGCTGATGAGGAAAGCGGAAAAGCTTGTGTGCGCATAATGGTGCGCGAGAGGAGGAGGAGGAGGAGGAGGAGGAGTAGAGTGTAAACAAACTCCGAAGCGAGCGCGCGGCGTTTAAAGTCGAGCCAATTTAAATTAGAAGTTAATTGGGACCCCCTCCCTCCCTCCCTGATGCTTCTCCTCGAGGGTCTATATTGTCATGCCAAGGAATCTGGTGGAAGAATGGAGTCATTCAGTATGGGTACAGTAGGAAGTTGCGGTCTGAGTCTGACTCTCTACTCGGTTGATCGAGCGGTTAATTGTACTCCGTTGATATATCAAATCAAATTTCGAGTCGTCGGTTTGGTATTTTGCTGAGGAGTAAAAGTTGTTGAATAGATCGAACCAAGTTTTCACTTGCAAGAGAATAAATAAAAGAGGAGGTGACGGAAAAATGCACTGCAAAGAAAATTAAAAAAAAAAAAAATTGTACGTATATTCTTCTTTCTCGTATCCTCGAGGGAAATAGTGGGAAATACGTAAGAAAAGTTTGTCTTTCTGTCTAATATGTGTGTGTGTGTGTGTGTGTGTGTGTGGAAGTAATAAGCAAATACTTTAAGAGACGTATGCCCAAGAAATGAACTTCGTGTTTGCTTCGAGGCTCATTCTTCGGGTGGCTAACCGTGTTTTATGCTGGAAAAATTACACTTCAATGCTTATAAGTATGCGTAAGCTTTTTCCCTTTCGATATTTTTTTTCCCCCGTTTGAGAAAATACGTACTTATAGGCAAGTTATTTGTGACACATTGATAAAACAATCATGTGTATCTTGAATGACGCATCGTCTTTCATAAATGTGAACGGACCAAGTAAGCGATATACCTACCAATCACGCGCTTTTAATAGTATCAAACTAATTCATCGACAATCAAGTCATGATGTCGTTTACTCTAGAAAAAAACTTAAACGAATAAATAAATAAAAAATAATAATTTAATCACCACATCGCTAAAGCAATAAATTCGTACGACATCGAAGAAAGCGAAAATTGATAACTTCGTCTTCGTAAGCACAGGAGTAGAAGAGCTTCCGTACACGAACTACCCTATAAACAAGATCGAATGACTGTTTGCAGTCAGAGTTACAGACACCTTCTTAAAGAAGAAAATAATAATAATAATAATAAAATACACCACCAAACTGATAAGAGACTCGACAACGAGTCTTTGACACGAGAAGGAGGGAGAAAAAGGTATACGTATAATATGCGCAACCAGCTTCATCCAACCAGACATGCATTCATCACACGCGAGAGAGGAAGAAGAGCTAACGACAACAACAAAGACCTCGAGCTATATACGCGTGCATTGCAAGTGTCCCTTGCACACACACACACACACACACACACACACACACACACACACACACACACACACATATATATATATATATAACAATGGTAAAAGACGGAAGATTAATCCTCGAGACGGCAAAGTTATAGCGGGCAAACAGAGAGAAAGGAAAAAAAAAAAAAAGCCTTTACCACCCAACTTTTCTGTAACTCGTTCTTCTTTCATGCTCGTCCCTTGCTTTTCTCCTCAAACTTTATTCCCTTGGGTCCCCCGTGATTTCTCCTCCCCCTCTCCCGGTGCTTTTTCCGCTTTCCTCTCAAACAACATTCCACTTCCTCCTTTGACGAAAAATACAAAAAATACAAAAAAAAAAAAATAAATAAATAAAATTCGCTTCCCTTTGGCGATTGGATTTGAATTCATGAAAGCTTGATTTATACACTGAAGTCGAAAGACTAGAAGCGGAGCTTCACCGTCTCGGGTCAATCAGCGCTGCGCTGGACACGTACCTACAACTCATTTCTTTCAATTTCTCCCCAATGACAGCCAGCCAACGTATTTCGGCTCATGTGAATCCTCGACCTTCTCCGAGAGGGACCGACAACGCGGATATAATATATGTATCATCTCCTCCTCCGTGGACCCAACACCAGTACATAAATCTCTCTCGCCACGAGCTCGTAAAAAAAAAAAAAAAGAAAAAAGGGGCAGTGTACCGATCCGCGTAATCGCTCACTTCCAGGCGCATCTCGCGTAAATACATACGTTCCCAAGGATACACGCCGCATTCTCTTCCTCGTTCTTTACAGCCCGTTTTCCTTATTAACTTCTCCTCGCGGAACTCACGTGTTTCCTTCGGCACTCTTTTGTTTTTTTCGCCACACCCTCCTCTCTTGGACTCGCGTATACCTCTCTATGTCCTTCTCTTCCACTGTTGGGAGCGCGTGAATGGTAAATAGGTAGCGCTCGCATGCCAGCTGCATTTACCTACAATTTCTGCGAGCGCGCTGGACACACTTTTTTTTTTTTTTTTTTGCACAGGTTACGTTTCTCGAATACGTGTACCATGTACTCTGGCGTGTGCCTCGGGCGGTCTCATGTCTCTTTGGAATTCAGAAAAAAAAATGTAACCCTATCAAACGGAAATGAGGGGAAAAAAATGTCCAGTGTGCATAAAAAACGAATCAAAATACGCGCATAGCCTCTCTGATTTTGTTGTCAAACTGTGTATATACGAGAGTACTTATTATAACCAAGAGAAGAGAGGGGGGGGGGACGCGTTTAATTTCATCGCAAACGCGTATTGGCGACATAATAATATAAAATACAATATGTGTACCACACACGCGGAAGGTACGGGAAAATTAATTTCAAATTTCAATGGGAATTATTAATTGGATGCGTGTGTACTCGCGAGCGAGTAGAGTCAAAGGGTTGGGGGAGGAAGATCTACATGGGCGACTGAAATCCAATGTCGTTTATATCGGTGCCTGGAGGCAATAGTGTCTCGTTTCGTAAATTTTTTTTTTTTTTTTCATCAAGATTAAAATATACTTTATTCCTCATCATAATTGAACTCTTTTGTCGCGTCAAAGCACACAAGGTACGACGATTGAGTGTGTGAATCACCCGATAAGCCCCTCGACCTGTATAGTCAATACCCGCCGTATCTGACGACATGATTCGTAGAAAAAAGATTATCGCAACACCTGACAAAGTGTGGATCAACCGGCGCAAGGTCAAACATACCTTTGTAATGTGAAATCTGATGTATAAAAAAAAAAAAGAATAATTTTTACTCTGATGCAGACCAATTGCGTACAATTGAAGTAAAAAAAGTGAAGGGAAGATGAAAAAAAAAAAATTATCTTCGCACAAAAGATATATAATCTGTATTCTGCATATAGGCACAAAAAACGTATCAAACTATACATATGATACGCGAAAGGCTCGGCGAGAGGATCAAGAAGAGAAAAGCAGATAAATACAGATAAATACAGTAGGTATAGCATGCATGCATGTGCTCTCGTGCATGAACATTATTACGACACACACGGGTTACGTATAATATACACACCTATCTAGGGACAGGAGCTAAAATCCCACAATTATTCGCGCGACAACCTTCTTGATGCGCCTGTACAATATATAGGTGTACCTGTTATATACATATATATATACATCTATAATGGACAGAAAGGGGATATTATTATGATTATCATTAGCCGGAGGATCAGAAAGTCTAGGTGAAAGGAAGAGCGTCCCGAGAGAAGAAGACGAGAGGGAACGAAGAACGAGGCTCTTTCATCCGTAGCGTTCGAGCGTTGCGTCACGCGACGGGCATGTGCGCACCACCGGGAAATTAGTAGTCGGCGGCGTGCCGTACCCACTTGATTGATTCGCCTGTGTTTTTATCGGAATCTCGGAGAACAGGAGAATAACAGCCGCTGCGGCGGAAGAGATAGGGGGTGGGGGTGGGGGGAGAGATAAGTGCCGGGTTATTTATTAATTCTTTTTTTTTTCGTTCCTCGATTGCGCGATTTCTGAATCTTGGGTGTTCCTGCGCGTGGGTACATATACGTATGTGCGGGCAAACTAATTGCTCCGAGGGTTGGGAGCTAAAATAGCGCGCTCGTGGAGAAGAGGAAGGGTTTGCGAAACGAGCGGTAATTTTGAGAAACCGAGAGTTGCCTATAGCGTATACTGTTGTTTCTTGGTGGTGGTGGTGTTGCGGGCGAACATATATTATTTATCGATTTAAGATAGGAAAAGGAGGCAGAACGTCAACTATTGTTATTGACGCAATTTTTGGTTACGTGGGTGTCGAGCTACCAACCGATGAAACCGATGAAAAAAAAAAAAAAAAAAAACCATAGATTTTTCATACTGAAAATGCGCAGCAGAATCACATTATCATCCGATGTATGCTAGAGCACGAGTGCCGTTGAAGTCCAGGAGAGCATTCGCTATTGATCAGACAACAACAACATATATTATTATATACACACCATCAGCCGACAGATCGGCAATCGGTACAGATTGACTGCGGTGTTGCTGGCAACGTCGCATAAGATGCCAAGGCACGCGCTGGCTATCTGCACCCACAAACCCAACATTAAGTATATGTATATGCACATGCCATGTTGCGTAAAATTCACTCAACAACATCGGCAGCCGATATCAAACGCGTGAGTACATACTTATCTCATATAGGTATGTATATGTATGTGGTATTACGAGCGAGATTACGAGTACGCGTCGATTTTTTCTTCTTCCGCACTTGCTGTGTGTGATACTCTTCGCTATATATGTATGTATGATATACACTGATTACACGCGATCACGTTAGCTTCCTTTTCACACACACACACACACACACACACCCTCCCACTGATTCACACACACACACACACACTGATTCGTACAGCCAGCAATTATTTGCCGGAAGCTCTCCGCTTTGGCTATCAATTGGTGATTCACTCGCGCGTATACTTATGCACGTATAGCTCGCGAATTGTTTGAGAAAATCGACGAAAGAGGATCAGACACGTTTGCACGTATATCTATGTAATGTAAGATGCTTTCCACGACCATATACATATAGCACGCTAATGATATGTTGTGGTCGCTATCACTGGGAGAAAAAAAAAATAATAAAAATTATAGAGAAATTCCCTCGGAAATTCCAGCAAAAATCACCGTTCTGCACGGAAAATCGGATGCAAGATGGCAAAATAGGGAAAAATTATTATTTTTAGCGGTAAAAATTGTTGTTTTAACAGTTAAAATTGTGGTTAGAATAGAAAAAATTTTTATGCGGGAACATAAAATTTATCAACCGATCCGTGTAAGGTTTATTGTTCCAGCATGGTAATGTTAACTGTTCCAACCATAATTTTTACTATTCAAACTAAAATTTTTACTATTAAAACAATAATCTTTCCTATATTAAAATTAATAATTTTTTCGTTTTTTGCCAACTTGCATCCGATTTACTGTGCGGAGTGGTAATTTTTAAATAATTTTTGTTATTTTTTTCTCTCAGTGTATAATAATGATCGAAATAGAATTTCAAGTACTTGTACATACATATTAGTGTATCAAGTATACGGAGTGATTTCGATGTTTCTCGCGGCATATCGGGTCAGGTCTGTGACGATGTATATGGTGTAGTGTCTCAATGATTCGCAGGAAATTTCTGTGGTCAGGGTTTACTGGACATATGCATACATGTACCTATGATGATCGAAGCGGAAGAGGACGGACGCTCTGATCGTGGGTTCTTTTTAACTGCTTCTCGAGTGTTCCTCGCGTGCAAACTCGTGTGATGCATATAAAAAGGGTTTATACGTGTATTACATCGTACATGGTGTGTTATTTTCAACACACGTCACATGTATTTGTATCAATTCTTTTGATATAGAGGAATTTTTCATGTATTAGACGTTATAGCAGTGCTCGGTTAACGTTTTCAGGCGCTGCGATTATTATTTTTGCCGATGACTCGACGTACAGGTATGCAAAGCGGACGTTTTTTCTTTCCAATACCCAGTCGAACTGCAGTATTACATAACATCTCAATCGAAGAAAAAAAAGGGATATTTCATTGGGTTTTTTTTTTCTCTAAAATTGAAAACGTATTGTGTTACAATAATGGATGAAACTACGAGTCGCTCAAGTTTGACTGATGGATAGTGAATCAATAAAACATACACAGGCACACTCGCCACTGTAAATGGTACAGTCGTCTTCTTCTTGTCGGATTACCTGTACATAACATATAAAAGCTCATTAAGCGCGGTATCGTTCCTCATAGAATATCACCAAGTTTCTTCATCCCCGTACTCTCGCTCTACTCTCACTCTTCATCCCTGACTCAGCGCGCGTCCTCGAGATTATAATAATGTTCGCTTCTCTCCATTCATTATTCATCGCTGATGTGCTACTACTGCGCCAACTTTTTTTTTTTTTTTTTTTTTCATTATTAGGTGTCATCCCGCGGATAAACTGTTCATTAGTTATAACTCGTACCTAGTTGTACATGCATGCGTAAATAGAATTATACTTGAAGAAATCAACTATCAGTATACACGCACTTGATTTAGAATATTTTTAGGAAAAAAAAAAAAAAAAAAAAACCACAAGCTAAGCACTCGCATTGGAAAATACGTAAAGTGAAAATCGTTTAACTATAAAAAAGAAAGCCCCGACGAGTAGGAAGGGGTTCAACTGCTGCGCGTATAAACTTTTGTCGATTTTTCGATCATCATTATCATGATCATCAACATTAGCGAAGTACTCTTAAAGAGGAGCTTTTCTGTACACAAGCAAAAAAAAAAAAAAAAAAAAAAAAAAAAAAAAAAAGAGAGGCACCGAAAGTATACGCACGCGACTCTGTTTACTCAACCAATGACTGATCCTGTACAGCAGGCACGTATACCGGCTCGGGAGTTGAGTTCCTTGACTCCAAATCGAAGGTGGCGAAAGGCGCGGGAGGGACTCCCTCCCGTCACCGCTGATGCTTCTTCACCACCGCCCCCGATAATATCCACAGTGATGCATGTATATACATCACGTACCTATACATGTGTGTATACGAGCGAAAGTAATAGCATATTTATACATGCAGCTGCTCGTCTCTCCTTTTCGTCCGGTGTATATACATGTACCTATACCGCCTGTTTTGCCGGAAGATCGTTTTATTTTTCTTTTTTTTTTTTTCGTCATGCATCCTCGTGTACACGTTCTCCCGGAGATGATTGAAATTTTCGTTCGAGGGAAGATTTACGACGGGAGGGTTTAACGCGTTACAAGCCTTGTCGAAACACTTTTTTCATCAAACTCACTATGTGTACACCGTATGGAGTTGTAGTGTATAGATATATGGTGTAAGCTATACAGAGGAAACAAAAAGACTTGGGGGACGTGATTTAAGCGCAAGTGTCCTAACACAATGGAATTTAATGATAAAAAAAACACCATTCCAGAAATACCAGCAGCTAAAAGCAAACAGAGCGAACAAATTATTGTTCATCGATGGGGGAGGTGATCACTGATACGATTTCTTTTCCGCAAAAGGAAAATGAGAAAAAGCATCAGCACCGTTGTGACGTTTTTGTTGTTGTTGTCACACTGTTTTCGATTAAGGACGAGAGATAGCCGAGCAGAAAAAAAGAAGAAAAACATCGCATAGTGCACAATCGAGTGGAGGATCGGGTAGCGAGAAAAAATCGAGTCTCGAGAACAGGTTGCCGTTGACTGCTAACTGGGTTAGACTGTAGGTATATAGGTATACATCGAAGTGGCTATACATCAATGAATAACAAAAAAGTATATCTATGTAGCTCCAATGTCACGGTCCACTGGACGCAAAAAATGTTTTACCAACTTTTGAACTAAAAGAAAAAAAAAAAAATAAAGACTCACCAATGACAACAGTGCTGGCGGCGACCTCCTTGGCAGCAGCCGCGGCAGCTGCGGCCGGCCCGTGGGCCAAAAAATCGCTGAGCGACAGCGACGAGGCGATGAGCTGCCTCTTCTCCTCAAAGTTGAGGTAATCCAGGCTGTTGCTCCGCTGGGGCGCCGTGGCAACTATGGTCACCGTTTTCGTGCTCTGGTGGTGATGGTGGTGATGATGGTGGTACTGGCTGTTGCGCAACTGATTGTTCAACATCTGGGCCGTGGAGTCGTTGTTGCCGTCGCCTATCGTCGGCGACTTGTCGCTGTTGTTGGCCTCGTTGTTGTTGCCACCGCCGTTGTTACCCGGCACCAGGTACACGTTGCTCACGCGAATCGACATACCTCGGTCCATTTGTGCACGGAGGGCACGAGAAATTTCGCCAACGGTACACGTATCAGCAGCTCGGAGGCCGTCCTCGTCTACTCGATCTTACCGCGCGCATCTTCCCGGCCTCCTGTCATTCTCGACTATACTCTCGTCGGGCGCATCGCCTGTGTACCTATATGTATACGCGGACCTCTTCGGCTCGTCGCCGCTATCGCCGGAAGCTCTCGTGGCCTCCTCCTCCTCCTGGCCCTGGCATCCTTTTTTTTCCCGTCTGATGTCTCCTTTCTTTTCTTCCTCTTTTTTCGTAGCTATATTCGGCTCCTCCGACTTCCGATTCGTGACTCTCTGATGACCATGCGCTCGTATAATTATATACTTGTACGGATGGTATTACGTGCGCGCTGCTGATGGCTCGGGTCGCCTATTTCTCTTTCTCTGTGGGGGCAGCGTATACGTAACGAGGTAAGTTTCGCGGAATAAATGGGCATGACTGCAATTCGCCGGGCTGCTCTGAGAGCGCGCGCGCGTGTGTGCGTTGTTACTGCTATATGTATACCTTATACGTCAAGTAGTTTCAATTTTTTAACGTATACAAAGCACTGCCGTTGTACCTTTTTTTTTTTTTTTTTTTTTTTTTTTTTTTTTTTTTTTTTTTTTTTTTTTTTT
>NW_019379472.1:1565581-1601088 GCF_000648655.2 Copidosoma floridanum
AAAAAAAAAAAAAAAAAAAAAAAAAAAAAAAAAAAAAAAAAAAAAAAAAAAAACATTTAACTAATCATCCAACTGTAATAACACGATCGTTATAAACTGCCTCGCATAAAAAGCACTAAAATATCGGCTTCTCCTGAAATAAAGGATAAACACCCTCTCGACGACTGGAGGTAATATTTTTAAAGAACACTCGACCCGACGGCTGATGGGAGAAGAAGAGGATCGTATTTGACGTGCTCCTTCAAAACTGCGGCTAAATCAGGTCGGTGCATCGTTTAATTAAAATATTTCATACGCGCGGCGCGAGGGGGGGAGTGGCTCGGAGAGGAATTATATTTCTGGGGCTAAGAGGGACACGCAAATAAATGTCAGAGCTACGGGTAAAATGAAAATTCTTTGTTTTTAAAATATTCGAAACACTGAAAATACAGGGAAAAAGATATCGTGTTAATAAAAACGCCGAGAGCTTTATTAGCGCTGGAGGGAAGTATACATCGAAGATCAGGGATTTTCGATACAGGGACACACATCAGCTTTTTTTATGACAAAAAAGAACGCATTCCAGCAAAGACAGTAAATAAAAAGTAAAAGTCTCGTTTAGCTAGTCACGTTCTCTCTCTCTCTCTTTCTGATTATACAATGGTATATATATTTAAGGGAACGGAGTAGAAGCCGATAGCATCAAATAATGCAGCAATTTAACGAAACTCGGCTCGGATCGGTAAGAGTGAAAAAAAAAAACCAAAGAGGGCAAAGAAATCCGGGAAAACGACCGTAATAATGGTGGATGAAAAATCGAAAGAGGTAGAAAGAAACGGATGGTAAAAGACTCTGGCGATGAGTCACCCGCGGTGCGAGAGATATAGAGGAGATACGAGTATGGTCGAGATGAATCTTTCGGGAGGTATGGACCACGGAACGACTATACCATCACAGAAAGGAGATGTATGGTAATAAGAAAACTGCAGGAGGACCCCAAAGAATATTAATTCCCGGGGCTCCATGTTGCGTCGCTAGACCACGTAATTAGTTCGGTAGGGGCCTTTTTTTTTTAATCCCCAAACTCCCTATTTCCGGGGACAAGCAGTTTGATTGGCTTGATTGCTTACTGCTTTACCTGACCGCGAGCAAAAAGTGTATATTTGATTCACCGATGATTTCTGGTACGAGATTTTCCATCTTGTATAGAACTCCAATGATGCTTATATTTACATTTCATCGCAGAAAAATGGCCCATCACTCGATAGTATACTTTTACAAACAATAACCCAATAATTAACCCCGTGTGTTGCAACAAACGCGATTACGCTTTACTTGATTATTGCCGCTAAATTAATGCACCGTCGCTTGCGCGAGGGGTTTTTACATTTTGATGTTTATTAAGCGGTGGTTGACATAGTTACATCACACGCTCCAACGTGTAACAATATTATCATGTCCTTTGGTTGAAACTCAGTGGCAAAAGGGAAACAAATGTCTGCAACGAATATATCGAGATCTGTATGCGGGGATGGAAGAAAAATGTATTATACAGGACATACAGGGCAATTGGAATCGGGGAAAACGCATACGTCGGGTCATCTTAAAATGCAAAGCCGACTCTGGAGTTTGATCGATAAATTTCTTTCCCTTCGCTGGGGTCCAGATGCAGATGTACATCGCATATACATAAATACGCATAAGCGCGTGCGTGTGTCGAGCGCGGCCGTGACATGCAGCACCGCAATAGTATGAGCACATATACAATAAGGGTACAGGGCCGCGGGCGTACCTACTCAGACTTTTGCTAATTTAGACCGACTCGTTGTGCTGTATGTACATGCATATGTACAGCCGACTCGCATCTTTTATCCTTCCGTCAACTTGTGGGGCGCTCTCGTTGTCCGGGACAGACTTCGCGTGCATGGTATGCAAATGCACGTCGCGCGAGGGCTGATTGAGATAAAAAGCAAATAAAAAAAAAAGACGCGGACTTTTCTTACGATTGCACCAGCTTTTGTTGCATTTTGTTTTGCGAGTATTATTGTATCCTTTTTTTTTTCCTCCCTAGAATATCACATTCTTTACCGAGAAGCTTTACATTTTTTTTTATCTTGTGATTGTTATAATTTTTTTAAAACTAAATTTACTGTTGTTAATAAATGTTATTTTTTTTTTTTACACACATTGTTGAGTTCAAAAAAAAAAAAAAAAAAAAACCAATTTTTCCCCCCAATATTATTAAAAAACCCAATTATTATTTAAAATGTGTACTCGTGCTCGATGCTCATATTTTTTTGATTGATAAAAAAATTGGAAAAAAAAAATTTTGTTGTAAAATAAAATAAAAAAATTTTTCACATGTCGGACTGTTTTAGTACATGTAATTGCTAGGCTACGCAATCAAATGTGGAGACAGCCTTTTTAATCTCCCTTCGCTTATCAAATGTTCCTGTTCTCTGGGACAAACAGGAACGCAATATCAAAGCAAGGGGTGTTTTTGTTATATATAGAATAAATGCGCGAAACCTCGGCGTACCTATAGCTTAAGATGCCCGTGGCCACCCATCCGTTTCTATCCGGTGCTAAAGAGTGCTTAACTTTCGAGAGCTGTAGGAGAGGCGCTGAGCGCCTGCGCTACAGCTGATGAGTCCATGTATACCGATTTTACAGAGCTGGTCGGTGCACGGCAAGGAATGTAATTTTCTCGAAATATTTTTATATTGATTTTTTTTTTTTTTTTTAATTTTAACATTGTTTTTATCGAATTTCGAAGTTAATGAAATGTTGAAAAAAATTTTGAAAATGTATACATCATAAACAAATTTTATTTTTATAATTAAAGATGGCAAATTAAGGGCAATGAACAATCATCTCTTTTTGTTAATTCATTACGGTGAATAATTGATGGTTGTATAGAATTAATTTTACGGTTTTAAAAATGCGTTTTAAAATAAACCAAATTTTCAACATTTAAGGTACAATAAACAAACTGAGGTAATAGTCAACTTTACTAATTTAAACCAAAATTTTACGACTCATTAAACAGCATTACAAAGTAAAAAAAATGAAGTAAACAAATATTTAATGATAATCCACTAGAACAGAAATCTAAGTAGGTCGACAAGACTTTGTCCTCTGTCACAAGTAAAAATTAACGAAGTTCCGGAATAAAGATTAGACACGATACCGCTTACGTCATGACAATCAATGAAAATTCATCATCTTCCGTGATTATATTAGTGCACTGCAAGCACGGTAATTTACGTAAAGTAGAAAAAAAAAAATTACCTCTCGATCAAATTAACGATGGCTGATAGCATCAAAACAATACCCACGTCAAAGTAAGCAGCTACGGGGTGCGGTGACTGCCTCGTTCTCGATACTGCGCATAAACCGATCGAAGCCGATGTAATTTCCCCCCCTTTTTCTCTTTCTAAAATAACCCAATAACTCAATTTTCGAAGACAATGAAAACCTATACACACAGAATACATCGCATATTTTACACCAATGAGTATACCACACGTTGCTATCTCTAAGTCCTATGAAGTAAGCATAGCCTCGCACCTTACAGGGACGGATGACCCAGAAACGCATTAGAGCATATTTACCCCGAGTTTGAGTCAGACATCCATGGGATTTCCAAAGGATATTTACTATTATTGTTGCTATTGGCATTGTACATCTAGTTTTGAGTTGTGTTCAAGCATTTGAGACGAAGCAAATGGAGATGCAAGTTATTAATAAGGTCGGGACTTTATCGGAGAGATTCGTAGGTGACCTTTGAAGAGACGTGAAACTGACCTACTATCTTCCTCGTTGGATGTTACGTGACATGACTGATGTAATCATCAGATGTAATGTAAGGCACCGAGCTTGGAAATAGAGTTTCAAAAAATCGCGTTTTCCTCACTGCTTGGATTGATAATTAATACATTAATGATAATAATTACGTTACGATACCTACAGCTAACGTTGAGTGTGCGTCAATTTTTCCAAGCATAAAAATTTAACGAGTGCACTGGTGCTGTTTTAAAATTGTATTTGTACCTTCGTTCCCTATGAATAAAAATTATAATAACTTTGCTGCAGCTTCTCACCAAATTGTACATTACACACGTGACTCGAAAATTTAAAAATTTTGATCCGATTTTCACGAGTACGTCCTCAAAGTGGCTGTGTCAACCACATAATATATTCATGCGTCAGAGGGAAAAACTCATGTGAAATAAAATTACGTATAATATTCAGGTATTAAACTTACTTGCTGATAAGTTTTAGCATCAAAAAGTGACATAGGCACCGACTTACCTGAAACAAAAAGTTAAAAAGCAACGATTATTTATGTAACACACGTGTGCAAAAGATGATAAAATTACAACAAAGTAATTAAAAAAGGACCCGGAAAAGATAGAGCATATACATATATATTATAAGAAAAGGAATCAACCAGGAATAAATAAAACATACAAGTCGGGGGATTGTCAGGAAAAGAGGGAATCTGTAAGCGTATAGTGTACCGTTGTACATAAAAAAAAAAAATCTTTAAATATTGTTTGTGCGAAATAATTGTCAATTCATAATATTAGTACTATTCATTATAAAACATCAAATTGTCGTATGTGAAAAAAAAATCTCGTTAATCTTGCAAGCTTTTAAAAAAAAAAAAAGAAACCCATCTCCCCAAAAGCCGTTGATCTTTTTATAAACCCACTTAAAATTCAAGAGATTCCATATAAAACTCTCATCCCCCTTTTTTTTTCCGGCGGATCCATTCAACGTCGCGGAATCCCAGGGCTCAAACGCACATAGAGGTGATGATTTCCACAGACAGCGGGCGCGCGCACGCCAAAAGGGAGAAAAGAAACGAAACGAGGCGCATCGGCAAAAACGAGCGTACTCTCGCGAGCGTACACTTGAAAGCTCAAAAAGCCCCTCTGCAGATTAAAACAGGCGTTTTCCTCGCTAAATGACACGATTAAACACGAGATAAAGCTTAAAAGCTCGACAATCCGCAACAGCGTGTGTTTTTAATAAGTAAGCTCGTCAAGGGAGAAACATGGGTAATATATTATATTCAAAGAAGCAGCGCCTAATGTAACTTACACTGTGCAGAGAAAGAACCCCCCCCCCTTTTACTGTACTTGACGCTATCGCTGGTCTCTAGATTGTAACCACTTGTTTTCGCGACTCGGTGTATACCAATTACCGCGAGACCACATTACCGCAAAAACTATCACCCAGCCAAAGACGAAGACTGTAACAAAAAGAGTGAAAGGTGAATCATCGGTTCAAGGTCACGGCCAAAAAGCATCGGGGGGGAGAGAGAGAGAGAGTCTCGTGATCGTCCGACTCTTTCATTTTGTTGTTCCTCCCCGCATCACTTTCGCTTTGGTTTTTGTGTTCGTGTGAGCGCAGTATTCAAGCGAGGGTCTATTATTAGATACGTATCCACGCGGGGATGTGTCGAGTCTGTGTGCGCGCGCGTGCTAACAATAATAGGACGGGTGGGCGAGCCTACAGCACGGGGTTTATCGGAGATTCTATTTTGATGATGCTCCGTTGAAAGGCTGCACTACTTACTCCGTCTTTTTTTTTTTTTTTTTTCATGTCACGCTCTATACTCGCGGCCTCGTGTATCTATATGTTATACGCACGCGAGCTTGCAGCGGACTTGCGAAAGCCCTTACGTTTGCGTGCGCGTGAATGTATATTAATGAAGCCCAGGGGTATGGGCATAAAGGTAAAAAAAAAAAACCCCAAGACCACCAGAGGGAGGGAGCGCAATTTGAAGTATGTTTACCCCATTTGCATCATCCCCTCTTTCCGTGCATTTGCATCTTATTAGAGTTTTCCTTCCGATCCACGGAGTCGACGTTTCCTCGTCATTTGCCTCGCATAGTATACCTACTACTAACGTGCCCCTTCCTTTCGTTGCGTATATATAGGTACATGTTTACCGTCCAGACTTAGCTAAAACCACTGGACCGCATGCGCAACCATATATTTATGGGCATATCTGCCGGGACTGGGTACAGTTACCCGAACTGTATACTATCCGTGCGTGGTAACACATGGTAATATCCGACTGAAAAGCTCGGGAGTGTTTGTTTGCCACGCTCCCCCCCCCCCTCACACCCTCTGAAGGTCACTGGTACCGGGATTGAAGTTGAGTTTGGTGATTTCCCGGGAATCTTTTATTGTTTGCTTGCTCGATCATGGAAAACAACGAGGGTGATTTGAGACCGGGTTGTTATTTGGGCGCGAAAAAGTTACTTTTAATGACAATTGATGGAGCCATTCGAGGTGTTTACGATTAGAGCGAGTCATCCGCAAGCTCAAGCGAATAAAGCTTACTTTGAGAAAATCGTGAAAGCGGGTATTATATTTTTTCCTTGAAAACAACGTGAAAAGTGCGTGTAGTATACATGGGTACAGGTAATTTAGAGATCAAAACGTGATCCCCCTGTTGTAGTTTGCATAATCGCGTTTAATCGTAATCTACTTAATTATCGCATCCAAGCTCTAAAAGCTCACCATCGGATCATCGGAAAAGCACCGATTAAATAATGCACTGATATAATGAATCCGAATATTGTACATCAATTTTCATTATACGGTATTTACAAGATAATATATGTGTATACCTTCGATCCATCACTATTGAACCTATAAATGTATAATATATATCAGCACAGCTCGTTACTTCCATCCAATGTAGTGTATACGATGTAACGATTTTTTTCTTCCCTTCTGTACATCCACGGGGGCGTGGCGCAATTCTTATCGCCGTATGATATACATGTATGTGTACACCTCGGCAACAGTACTTTACGTAGCCTCCCTTTTTTCACTCTCGGATAGGTGTAATGGATACTTACGTCGCGAAAAGAACCCCGATAACATTTTGTCCCCCTTGGACGTGGGCTTACAGGTATAATGTACATGTACACATACACAGTGTATAGGGAACGGCCGCCGAGGTGCAGTCCTGGAGGGGGTTGTGTTTAATTTCAATTAACCTCGGGCGGCCAGGACCACTCCTTTGATACAAACACAGCCCTTCCTACCCCACCTACACACACATACACACACTCGAGGCATCTACATGTTACGTATACATATACAATATGTGGTGTGCAAGCGCGCGTGTTTATCCCTCGATGGATGCTCCGCAAGGTAGAGGCTCTCCCGTGTGGTACAGGTACAGTGTTTTGTGTATACGTTTTTCGGGATTTCCGGTGATGAGTAAATTAGACTCGTTGTTTTCGAGCAAGGATGCCCGATCAATTAAGTGGGTGGTCGAGGATTGCCGCCACGGCTCTCGAGAGGGGTCAAGTGCTCGTGTAAGAACGCGGTGTCGAAGAAAAACTCCCTCGAGTTGTTTTTATTCGTCAAGGAAGGGGAAGAGGGGGAGGGGGGGGGAAAACAACCCTCCGATGGATATACTCAACGTTTCTTCAGCTTAAAGCTCTTTGGATGGAAACCATTGGCTTTGGTTTTTAATGACCTTGAAGATTTTTCCTACTGTACCATAGTTTTACTGCATCAAGCATCAAATTAGCATGAAAGATGGCTATCAGATCAGCGCCGTACACGGAAACAGGAGCGAGGGAGCAAGGACAAACTTCTCAAGTGCCGTAAAGATATGGCGTGTATATACATAGTGGTGCAAGATGAGATTGGGGCACAAGCGAGGGGTGTAAGGTCTCCTATGAAGGGGGTGGGCACCGAGAGCAGTTGTGGCATTGATCGATGCCCGATGTATTGGCGACCACGGGGGTAGATCTTTCGGGTGAAAAATTTGCTTCTGTAATGATAATTGTTTGACCACACCCCCTACTCCGATCTCACCTCGAGAGCGATAACGAAAATTATCTCGATGAGAATAAACCAGACGAGCTACAACCTAGAGGAGAATTTGTACCATGTGCAGGTTGTTCGGCCTCTTTTCCTCGGTACGTATATATACATACAATGTACACAATAATGTAACGTGAGACGTCGAGAGGGAAGGACAGACTCTGTACGTAAAGTTTATGTACATGCATCGGTGGCACAGTAGCGAGAGATAATCAAAGCCCGAGCGAAAGAGGGGGTTGCATGGAGAGTTTAACGCGATAAGAGTTCCAAGAGCTTCGGAGGCTGACGCGGCGCCTCTCTCGTGCTCGTCTTCATTGTCATGTTGGTACTCACCTTTGCGGATAATCGCTTCGGTGAATCTGGTGTGGCTGTACGTACAAGGTGTATGTACACATAATAGACTCGCTTTGCTTCTTTAGCCATCGCTTTAGTTATTTTACCTTCCAGACAACGCGGCTTGCATTATGCACTTTTCGGGTCGTCGGTTTTCTCGTTTATTTCACGCGGAAACTTTGTATAAGTATACGAGAGAAGGGAGGAGGGGGAAAAGTGGCTCGTTGAAATTTACATCGATCGGATTATCGAGGAGAAGAAGGAGGGTGTTGTTGGGTGACAAAACTTACACTTAACGCTTGACGATTGCTCGGGCAGTGAAACCTTCGTAGGGAAATTTTTACTTGGCTTCGAGACTATTTTTCTTCAAAGCGAAAAGTAGATAGACACTTAAAATATACTTGGGCCACGTAGTTGGTATTATAATTCGCTCATCGATGCATTTGCAATTAAAATAATTGGAAAAAAATAAATACCAAGGCAATAACTGCGTATGGATATACGTGTACAACCAATGCCGTTGATTTTTGGGAATAATTGTCTAAGGCAAAGTGCAGTATTTTTCAAGCTCAAACGAACGTGAGTTTTTGTAAACCAACAGGACCCATACTGATTTTCTAATAATAAAAAATAAAAAAAAACAAACAAACAAAAATCGTTCTTTTGTTCAGCTCATTGTTATAGAGCAAATGAAGAAAAAAGCTCGTATTGAGTACTTCGAAGGGAATCAAAGCTACGCGTTGTGCTTCCTCGTAAAGTGAGGACAGGATTTACGGTGTACCACAGACAACTCACTTACCGTCCTTGAAAAGACCAAAACGGAAAATGCTGTTCATTCTTATTTTGCCCAGACTCCGAGGGTCCCTTGTCGTCTTAGCACCTAATGGTAGTAGTGCCACCTTTACCCCGTTCCTCTCAGGCGTTCTTTATTTTCACACCAGTCCTGGTCTACCCAGCATGTCTACTTGCACGAGTATTGAAAAACAGTAGATCCAAAGTGATGGACGAATGTGGTCTCGGTACGTCATCTAACATGCATTGCCCTTACAAGCAATTACTTTCCATGTACGTGTATTAGCGAAGGTACAGGCACCGCATGCAAACGCACAAGGACACGTTTCGAAAAATTCAATTTGAAAGTTCTGTCCCCTGAGATTTTTTACATCTGCGAAAGGTGAGGGACGGTCGGTGCAAACGTAGATGACTCGTCAGGAGCAAACTTTTCGCGTCCCCTTCGCGAGTCGCGCACCGCTGGAAAAGTTTTGTGCGACGTGTCGCTCGAAACTTCACCCAAAATAAGGTGTACCCGAGCCAAGAGCCAACTGCACCCATCATATTCCAGATTTCGGGTAAACATCGTCAAAAACTTGACGTCCTCCCCTTCCCCCCCCCTTCCTTTTCTATGTTCGTCACACTTGGGATCTCTCGGTTGATCGTAACTTGAAAGGACGCCGGAGTTGACTGCAATAAATGGTGATTTGATTACATATTATAACCTTGCATATAACCACTCAAAAGCAAGTTTCACCGATGCCCTCTAAGTTTGTACATATATATACTTATTGTAGAAAAACAGTCCAAGAAACAATTTCAAAATTATGCAAATGGAGGTCAAGTGCAACAGGCGTCGTCGTCGCGCAACCACAACTGTAGCTCCAGAGTTACACACGCATATGACATTGACACGTAAAAGAAGAATAAGGAAAAAATGGTCGATCGCGTGGTGTATGAGTACCGAGGCCGCATCGTCGGACGCAGCACTAGATGTAAACTGAGGCAATGTTCTAGGCGCAACAGCAGGTACAGGTATGTGTGCCTCAACAGGGAGTCGATGAGCGGCTTTGCTGAGGCTTCGATTGGCTATGTATATGTAACACGCGAGCAACACCAGCACCAGCTCGTAAAAACCCTTTGTCGTGCGCTCGTTTGTATTCGTGTGTCCAGCGACAGAGGAGTGGTAGCTTTTTTCTTTCCTCTCCCTTTGTCGCTTATCGCCGTTTGACTTGTATCTTTTTTTCTTTTTTCTTCTCGTTTAACTGGAGTAATATACGAGGGTGAGGGAAAATAAGAGATAAGCAGAGAGAGGGAGGGAAGGCCTCTTTTCTCTCTCTGTCATCGTTCGGGTGGAAACAATTGGATGGCAGAGAGACGACGACGACGCTGATGCGTGAATTAGCGTATATAGGCGCATATATATATAACTTAGTCTGCTGATGATTGCGCCTTTATTGGTGAAAAAACAGATGAGCTAAGGACTTGTATGTGGATGTGTTTGTGCGTACAAACGTGGGTGAGAGAAAAATAAAATGGTATAAACTGTTACATTTTTTAATTTTTTTTAATTTTTCAAAGTGGGCTTTTCTGCGCTTTTTTTTCTCAAACGAAGGTCCAGTGGCGTTTGATTCTTCCTTTGGAAAAAATATTGTGTATGTTTTACAAAAGTATAGCCGTGTCACGTCTCTGCCAGAGTGAGGTAAGTAACAAATTGGACTTTGATGATTTTGAAATTTATTCAAAGCCATATTAATTTTATATTGGAACCAATGCTGACTCATCAAAAATTTCGTAAAAAAAATGAAAAGCACATAAAATTCACACTTGCAGGGTTAAATTATGTTGTATTATCGTTAGGGTAAATCCCTTAAAAGCATAGCAAATACTGTTTTACTTAATAATTTTCTTCAATTAAGAAAAAGTTTCATATCCCTGCGGTGGTAGTACGCGTCACGAGGTATACCGTCCTTGCACCTCTCAGCTGGTGTTTCGTACAGCTATCATTTGTGCCATTTGGCCTATTTTGTAAAATTGTTTATTATTCGATCCATGAACAGTAAATATTGCCCAGTCAGCAATGAAGGTTTCGAATTTCTCTGGCAAATATACATTGCGAAACGCGATACCACAGATTGAGCATTTACATTCGAAATATACATTATCACATTATATACCTATACCATGTACAAAATGTACTTTGATCCGGCTTGTATTGTAAAAAACAAAAATTTCAACGAATCGACTTGCAAACACTACGCATTCATCAATTTCCAGCAGCGAGCGAGTCCAGCAATTTTCGCAAAAACACTTTACAACTGCATGCGTCACGCGCTGACCATTCCACAGCGCGATGGTATGTGCGACACTCGGCGAAAATAAAATACACACGTTGCGAGTGCATAAATAACATACGTTCACTCGATAGATTACCATTTTTACATACGTTATATTAATGCACCACCGATACGTGAGTCGGTGCCTATGTGTGTGTGTGTGTTTTTTGCCACACTCGATCGGCCAAGCAACGCGTTAGAGCGAAATGTTAAAATTACCGTGCAACGATGCTGTTGTATTTATACTTTGACACTGTCGTTTCGCAATGTGCGCGCTGTGCGGAATCGAAAAATATTTTTACATTCTTCGCGATTATGAGAAAACTCATCAAGTTTGTATACGATCGAGCCAACAATTTTTTCAATGTACAATATTTTAAGAGAAGGAAAGAAAAGAAATCATTAAATCAGCACATGTAATTGTGATTTTACTGGCTATATGCACAGTACCCTCAGTCAATGGAACTGTATATTATCACTTCAAACTCAAACCCTGTAAAATTCGCAGCAAGGATGATAAAAAATTATCGTACTGGTACCTGTATACTCAGTCAATTTTTTTTTTTTTTTTTCATCGTATACAATATAATCGTGTAAGGTAAAAAAATTAAACTCGGAGTCAAGAAGTTACATACGAGTACATGTGAATGATGAATAATATTTTCGTCTCATGTGTCAAGGCCCACTGAGCTTTTCATTTTTCTCTCCGAAATCAATTTGACGCGTCATTTTTGGTGCTATAGTATAGGTACAGGTAAAGTTCAGTTGTAATTTACCGCTTTATCCAGATAAAGTACCACAACAAATATTTCAAGAAAACAATGACGCGATCTCCTTCTCCAGTAAACCTGGCATGGCTGGCGTTTAAAATACAAATGTATAAAAATTTCCCATGCAGGGCAGTATACTATATAGGAACGAGGGGTTGAGAGAAAAAAAAAGAGAAGAAGTTGAATTCCTTTGGATACCCGAGCGGGCCGAGTCAACATCCTGAAAATAGGTTGTTTTTTTTCCCTCCGCCAACTCGGGTGGACGCCAAGGGGGCTCTTATCAGAACTTCCTGCGGGCACCGTAGTCCCCTCGCCTGGTAAAGCCACTCGGCGCAAAGTGAATCTCACTCGTCAGCCACGAGACCGAATAATCCTCGGGGCAAATATGGAAATAAAGACGGACAGTTGTGGCCGGTTGGTGCACGGGACGAATATATATATATTTATTTTTGTCTGTTTGCCGACTCTCACTTTTTCAGGAATGTTTCTGTCTCGGTGTATAAAACATTACACTTGGCGGATTCAACCCCGAGAGTAAAATCGGTGTGTCAACAAAACAATATTCGTTACTTGAACACCCCCAAGAAATCTAGGATAAGACGGTGAGCTTCAACGCGAAAGAGCACTTTTTGTATCACCGATATCAAACTCGTAAAGTGTATACCATGACTCTTTCTTCTCCTTTTACGAGTAGACAAGACTAACCAAGAGCGGGGTGAAATGGCTTCTGCACTGGCTTTCTGGTTAGGCTTTAGAAAACTATATACCCGTACGGCTATCGTCAGCGAAAGAGAAGATAAAAAAATAAAAAATAAAAGGAGAGAAGACAAAGAGGGTGTGCTGTATATACTGGACGAAATTGCACTTTGAGTCTCGCGTGCCCGACAATAGCACCCTCGTAAAAAGGTATATCTCTTTGTTACCATTTCGGGGGGTGTTTTTGAGCTTCAATACTATATACGTTAAACTGTTCACGGGAAGATGACTTGATGTTTCTGTGTATATAGTTTAAATAGAAGAGGTAATTTTATTGAGTAAAATGTACTTGAAAGCTATTGATTTGCTGGTATGATTGATGATTGGTGTTTTTTTGTACAGCAAAGACTGACTTATCGTGAGGGTTTTTATTTTCACCTACAAGGTACGTAAATTTAAAATATGTGCTTTAAAATCAAATCGACTTGATTAACGGGACATGAAAAGTAAACAATTTTACGAAACGGATTTTTTTTATTACTTTTCATAAAAACATACTTACTATTATATACATTGTTCGGTAATATTTAAAAAATCAGTTCTTTGAGTGATTTAACGGCACAAAGGAGACTCCTGAATAAAGGGTATAAAACCATCTTTTGTCTCCGGATGATCTTATTTTGCTCTTAACTCCCTCTGAATGGAAGAAATACTATTTTTCTTTAATACATATATACTTACATAAAAGTATGTAAGCGTGAACGGAAGGTTTGACAAGATTGAGTGGTAAGACCTACCCGGGAAGCGATGCCTCGCCGGCTGCACTGATTGGTTGGTGCACCCATGGGAGACACATACATTTGTAACCATTGAACACAACCATTGAAACTTATTCTCTGTATTTTCACTTTCGAACATGAGTTACGATTGTGTTTGTCTCCCCACTTAATTTATCGGTTCGGGAATTCTAATATGAACTATGAGAGCGGCTGAGCCTTCTCTCGCATCTTGACTGTCTAGAGAACAGGATGCTCCCGCGAAGCTGTCGCTGCTCGTTTCCTTTTTCTTTCGGAAAATCTTCTGCATAAGATTTTTGTTCAGTACACGATTCTTGGGGACATTTTGTCAGCGTTCAAATTAGTCGTCTCGTCTTAATTCGCAGTCAATCGTCAACCTTCTGTCTCTCGCAAATCGTGAGTATTTCGTACATTCGACAGGATTATAATTCCAGTTTTGATATAGAAAAAAGTTGTACCATTTTTCTGTAATATTCCAAGCGTGATTGGTACGGTTAACATTTTTTTTCTTTGTTTTCTCTAACATTTAATATACTGTACAAGTTTATTTTGAAAATAAATGTTGGATTATTTTTATAGTACTTATACACTAATTTCTTGCAGTATAATTTTTACCTTTGTTGCTTGTTAATAATTCATCTCGTTTCACAATATTTGAAACAGTTTTGGATGATTTTAACTAATTGCTTGTTTAATTTTCTATTGATATGTAAGTTCCTTTCTCGGCTTAGTGTTATTCTAACCGAGAGAACAAGCATCATAAATAAGTGGTTGCCTTTGTCTGAGATTAAAACTGATTTATTGTTATTTTTATCTTTCGATTCATCTTTTTTTAAAACGTGTTTGATTTATTTTACAGACATTTTAATCCTTTTCAAACAAAGTCCTAAAATTTATAGTCAGATAAATTTTTTTGGTGAAAATCTTGTCAAACAAAAGTTCTATCTTGTACGAGCATATATTCTTTTTATAGAATTTGTGAAACAAAAAACAACTTTCACGTAACTATTCATCAACTTAAAAAAAAAAAAAAAAAACAGCTAAGTAAGCATCCGTAAGGCTCTGGCATTAAGAAAGTTTTTAAGCCAACTTATATCTAACGCTATTCTCTACATTGTTCGTTTGCATTTAAATTTTTCGAGTCAAATGTTTTTAACGAGTTAAATTTTCTTTTCGTTATGAAAGATTTTTTTTTCTATTTAGAGTCCGTTCCAAAGAAAAAAAAAAAAAAAAAAAAAGAATATTCAATCGTTTTTAGAGAAATTTATTACCAAGCGACCAAATTCTTTGAATAAAAGAGAAAAATTTTTGACCTCATTTGATAAGTATTTTCATTTTTTTCAAATAACAAACAAACTTATAGAAATAAATGATTTTATTTTTTGACTAAATTTATTTTAAAGAAAATATTTAATAAAATGAGGGTACAGAAATTATTTTGTACAGATAAGGTAGTGGATAAGTGCATTGAAACAAACAAGATGCACATGTATAGTAAATGAGAGTAGAGCAAAAAATGACGTACTAATCAATCAGACGTATGTCATTTTTTCACTGTACTCTCTAATCTATTTTATTGCAACTCGTCCCCAGATTAGATTAGATTAGGTTTAGAAAAAAGTGACCGAGACATACGCACAATCTTACTACGTGCGAGAGTCAAGTATACTTGTAGTATACTGTAGTATACTATCCGTATCAAGTCATAAGCTATCAAAATTTCACACAATTTCTTATGATATATACTATTTATATGTTTTTTAGGATGTTTTAGTCATAAATAATGTTAGTAAACAACGATTACCGTGAAAATGATCGATAACCTGTCAAATCATATAGGTGTTGAGAACCACGTGACCGCACCAACTACCTTAAGCCGTGAAACTTTATCTTATACACAATCACATCCATAAACCGTATCGGCGCTATCAGCCGTCTATTGTCAGGCTCGAACTATATTTTAAAATGATTAGCCATCCGTTACGAGGCAGCCAGTGAAAAGAGGAAAACTGTACAGAAATGACTTCGTATCACCTACTCCGAAGTCTAAATAATGTGAGGTCGATGAAAAAGTACTTGTTGAAGTTCTTTTTCTGCACAATACCGCTACTTACCCTAATAATTGTTGTATTGAGCTGGCAGGTAAGCAAATAAGAAAAAAAGTCCTTATTCGTGTTTGTTATCGCGCGTAATTGTATAATTGTTTTTATGTCAATGTAGTTCCATGCCAAAGTACACCACCTGAAAGAGCTACGAGAAAATTGGCGCAAGGAAATCGAAAAAATGGCAAAAAAAACGAACAACACGTGGAGATTGCCGGACGTCCAGGGCGCAGCGATATTTTCCGCCTACTTGGACTCCAGACCGGAAGTTGCACTCGAGGAAATTCCATTCTGGTCCAGTCTCGATCACCCGTGGGCACTGGTAAGAAAAAACATCATGGTATTGTAAACACGTAACTGTAAAAATGGTAATACTGGCACACACGGGGCACAAGACGTTTTGATGAGCGTAAAATTACATCGTCTCTCGGACTGTACCCAAAGATTGACAGAATAACAACACTCTAGATACGAATCATCGGGATCCTCGATGTCGACACCAAGATTCCGAGTCTCCGATGCTACTACAAATACACCGATCGGAGCACGATCTCGGAGCGTCCAGCTATCGGGGTACGGTTCATAGCCAGCATCGAGAACTTTGGGATGCGGTACTCGGCCGCCTTTGTGATCTGCGAGCTCGTGACCACGTCGGACGGCAGTTTACCGAGCCAAGTGACCTTTTCGTCCAACCGAGGAAGATCGGCAGAGGAACTGGGGGACTTTGTGGACATCCGGTACACGGCACCGCCAGTCACGCGCCCGAGCTTCATGGCAGCGTGCGTGCCGAGTTTGCATCACGGCTACGCGAATCACGCGGGCCTCGTCGAGTTTGTCGAGTTTTACCGGTCCATGGGCGTGGACCGCTTCACTTTCTACAACGCTTCGGTCTCGCCGAGGGTCAGTCGGGTGCTCGAGTGGTACGCGAGGAAGAATTTGGCGAGCGTTGTACAGTGGAAGTTGCCGGGTGTTTACAAGTTCGAGAGGAATTTGAGGTTCGTTGGTTTTACCGTTGGCTCGACCGACGACCGCCGAGTTGATAATGAGGCAACGCAACTAAAGTTGTCAGTGTAATGAACAAAAGATGTACGCCCAAAGCATTTTATATCTGTTGGAACAATATTATATGTATATATGACTTGGCGTGTTGAGTGACGTCCAATACTCGTAACATTGTACAGGTTAGACGTCGTCATTGACCGTATGCTGGCAAATCATTGAGATAGATATGTAATGCCTCGGGCGTATACATATCCGTTCATAAACTCGTGAATGTTTTTGATGCTCACATAGTCACACTGGATTTTTAAACAACAACATCAATAACAACTTGTTAACATTGATATTTCGATACTTTTTGGGAATATTTTTTGATACCTGGTAATACTTATCGAAGTATGACTGCACTTAGATTCCAGCCAATACAAAGAGCGCTACTTTTAAAGTAATTTTTAATTCATATATAAAAAAGAATTTGTGGGTCACATGAAAAATGTTTGTCAGTTTGAGATTTATTAAAAAGTTTAATCAGTTTTTAGTGATTTCGGAGGTGGTTTTAAAAAAGTTTAAAGTCCGGCAGACAATGAAAGCTATATACATGCAAAAACAGTTTGATTGTTTGAGTGCGCCATAACTCGGCTAAGTATGTAAAGTTTACCATCCCAAGGGGGATTGATCGTTGTAATCAGGTATGAGACGTCTCGTGTGAATATACAGGTACAACGGGATTTTCGCTGCGCTGAACGATTGCTTGTACAGAAACATGTACACCTTCACTTACGTGGTAAACGTGGACTTGGACGAGTTTATCATACCGAGAAAGCAGGAAAACTTTCGCCAGATGATGGACTATTTGGACCCAAACTCGGACCTCAGCAGTCGCGCGGCATTTGTTTTTCGGAACGTCTTCTTTTACTTGATGTACGACGACGATCCCGGTGCTGTCAACCGAACAGGTACAACAATACGTTAAGCTAAGTATATCGATCTATGTAAAACTAAGGGTCTCTCGCTTTGCAGATTGGCCCAAACTGACGTTGGAATCCAAGACCACGCGCTTCGAGGAAATTTACGAAGCCCACTCGCGCAGCAAGTACATAGCCAGAAGTGAGAACGTGATCGAAATGGGCAATCATCAAATTTGGCGGTCAAGAAAGACTTCGTTCCTCTTTCGTGCTGGTAAAAATTAATCTCGTCTCGTTACGAAAGATAAATTGTTTGTCCAATTAACACCCAGCAACCGACCACAGGAGAGACGACGGTTGATCCCGATACTGCACTGTCGCATCACTACAGGTTTTGCGAGGTCAACGAGTTGGTCTGCTGGCTGCGGAAGACGACCGTTGATAGAGCTGCTCACAAGTATACCAAAGTGCTGAGACCCAGGGTTGCGGCTGTTCTCCGCAAGGTTTTTGGAAACGAGAGGGTATAACATCATGCAGTGGCCAATCGAGAGTATTATTGTTGTTATTATTTATTCGTCGTGTTGGATCTCAAATGTGTGTATAGGTAAATATTTTGACGAGGAAAATGTAGCTTTCCGAGAAGCCCATGGGAGGTATACATGTTGTAATCACAGTTACAGTTCACTCGGTGGGTGCATCTAAGAGCGAGTCTTTGTTATATATTTTTTCATATGCCACACAACACATTGTTTTCCTGCACCCAGTGGAATGTGGGTCATTACTTGTAACCAGCTCATTTAGACACGAGGGCAAACAGAAAGGAAAAAATTACTACTCCCTTCAGGGGGTACTCGAGAGGACATTTGCACGTGCGTCGAGCTTATACCTTTACTACTCAAGGGTATAAACACAATTGGAGAATCATTTCGTTGCGGAAGAGTAAACACGAGAGTAGCATAAATCTGTACGTACGTATTTTATGACAATGGCTTATTGGCGATGTGCCAGGAGCTACTCGTACACAGAAAAAGTTGGCCACACACACATTAGTCTAACAACGTAACTGCCCGTCAGGGCATGGAATCGCAGTGTCTTCGCAAACTTTGGGGATCGAGTAAAGCCATTTCACACTGTTACGAGGAAAAAAGTGCCCGACAAGGAGAAGGAAGTGCTTTCGAAGCTCACACCTGTGACCCCCTATCGCTGCACTTGCCCTGTAAGTAAGCTATGGATCTTTTTGTTTTGCTTTTTCTACACGTTAGCCGGTCCGCAAATTAAAATACATTATACTTTTGAACTACCAAGCTATCGTACTTTTTTGCAAGACCATTCGAGTATTCGTGAGCTCCTATGAGAAATCAAAGTCCCGGTGTTCCATGATAACTCGTTTCCCCATTGAGAGGAAATCAGCCGAGTGACACGGAAAATTGGATTCCGTGAAATATTTGCCAAAGAGCGAAAGGGAGACACGGTGTTTTTCATATATTTACCATGCCAATTGCGCAGACAACACATTCTCATTAAAATTCGTCGCGTTAACTGGACACTTACGCGCACCTCTCTGTGTGTATACCTGCAGTATAGGACACACAAAGTGTACGATCGAGGCTGCAGTATAGAGGTTTGTTTCAAGAGGTAGGGCTCGCCTATCCATTAAAAAAGCCAAGAGTCCGCATTTTTCAACACAAATGTACGTTAGGTACGCGCTACCTCGTAGTAAACATGCGTAACAACGAGGTGCGTAAATTGTCGGATTAATCAGGTGGAAAATGAGCAATCGGGCCGCGCTCGTTTTAATCCCCGCGGGGCGATCACCCAAAACGTTTTAACTACAAGAGATTCTCCCTTTGACTCGGTATATCTCCGATCGTTGTACATATATTTACCAGAAATAAACGCGATTCGTGTCGTTCGATGGGAAAATAAAATTAGTGACATTTTTACAATAACTGTCAACAGTGCGCGAGGTTTCATCGATATTTTTATAGTCGAGAGGAAAAAAAAAGATCCAGCAAGTGCTCCTTTTATTTTGCTTGGAGTAAAAAAAAAAAAAAAAGAAAAAGAAAAAAGAAAAAAAAAGATCGCTTCCATTCAACGGCGCATCGTCTTATCAATAAAAGCTACGGCTGAACAAAAGCCACGTATTGTGCTGGAAGATAAATAAAAAGGCAATTTACGAAGGAGCAAGAGGGAAAAACATACATACACACACACACGTGTGGGCCTACCTTGCGAGTAAATTGGAAACTCTCCGTCGCTGTGACTGTGCGTGAGCATTCCTGCGGAGTAGAACTGCCACAGGACTGATTTCCGTTTTTCCTCCGTCGTCTTTGTCTTTCTCCCTTCACCGCGGGGAGAAGACTCGGGGCGAACGGCACTTTGTTCCTGCTGCCACTCCTCCCGTCGCTGATGCTTATTTCTCCCTCGTCGCCGCGCGTCGCTGATCGAACTCTCTTAAGAGCCCGCCGAGGTGCCACCACCACCAGAGCTCCCTCGATTAACTCGACCTCGTTTTTTCCCTCCCTCCCTCCTCTCCTCGTGTTTGGGTACACGAGCTTTTTGCCACTACTGCTGTCTTATCGACCGAGAAACGAGATACCGAACCAGAGGGTCTGCGTTACCGATTCATTCGAGGAGTGACGCTGTAATTATTACATATAGTGTATTGTGTCTGTCATGGTTTTTCTCTCATCATCCTTCGTTCTCCTTTTTATGGCAGCGGTGGCATTCTGTTTATCTCTCTTTCTTTGTTTTTTTTTTTTTTTAATTCAGCTCATAAAATGGGCGTTTTCGTCGTTGGCACGGTCTAGGGCGACCTGTATCGAACAACACATACATTTACACGTATTCACATTTTAAGGGGTAAAACGCGGTGTTGCTGCGTCGTTGCTCATCATCATCATCATCATCATCATCGAGGCTATTTAAAGGATTATGCTTTTTTTTTTTTTTTCCAAAAGAATCGAAGTAAAATGCCAATTGAGTTTACTCTCAAAGTTAAATCGAGTGGAAAAAACGCCTGTTTTTACTCGAACTTAAGTGCCGCCCTTTCAACTCTTTCTCAATAACGAAATCCTTACAAGGAAGCGAATTTTCACTCGATGGGCTTTAGAGAGTTTGGTGATAATAAACTAAAGTAAAAAGTAAGTACGTTTCACGTAAATAAAAAATATTCCTCGTCTTGTTGTAAAATTACTTAAGATAAACAGATTTCAAACAGATTAAAAAAAAAAAAAGAAAGAAAAGGAAAAAAAAAATGCATATAGGGTAAGTTTTACGATGCTTACGGTGCACCGTTACATTAGGTATATATTACACGCCGTAAATGCCATTATCAAGCTTTGACGCTGCCGAGTACTTAGAAGCCTGTTTATACATACATCTGCAAAAGAGGAGGCTGTCGGTAGTTCGCAACGCGTTAACTGAATTACACCCTGAGCTGGATATACCTATACTAGCGTATAATTATATACAGGAATCACGATGGTAATTACCGATAAACGACACGGGCCAAAGTTGTGTAAATAATATTTAATGGCTTAATCACTTTAATGATATTCGTTTCAAAACTACGTCAGTGTCAAACAAATGCCATTGTGTAGTTACGCTGCAATTGAAAAAATTATATTTTTCATGGGTATATGTTTTTCGGTTCGGTGAAAGGTGATAACACTTATACATGAAAAATTACCGATGAAGGTACAAGCTGTCCATACTCACGTAAACGCACTGAATACTGAAAAATACCCCTTTCACCACGAGCAAGTGAAAAAAAATCGGGCGCTTTTCGCGCTGCATCGCGCTACACATCACCTATATGCACTTATACACTGCACACGCTGCGTGATAGTTGATTGATCGGCCCGGGCCCAATAAATGGATCGGAAAACAAAGCCGTGCACGCATACGTATTAAAAAAAGAGTCGTTGGTGTGTGTGTGTGCCCATATACATGCCAGGGCTGAATATACACACGTATCCAAATGGTGACCGCACGTGAACGAGCGACATGGGGAAAATACATGCGAACGTCCATGGATATTGGCTATTTTTTTGGATTGCAGTGTGACCGAAGGGGAGGCGCGGACGAATCGAAATCGATTACTTTTAACCGATTGCCATTTTATCGCCGTACATACTCTTTCCGTACGGGAGTAAATAATTTTTAGGCTCGATAATTCTCGTTTTTTGATCAAAGTTGTGAAATCGCATCAATTTTCAGTATAGATGCGGTCGTATTTATCGAAATTTACACGTCGATCTTTATCAAAGTTGGAAATTGGAAAATTTACGTAAAAAATAATGCACAGTGTAAGTAGTGAATTTCGGTGCGATAATTTTGCTAAAATCGAGATTACTTGAAATTAAAAAAACAACAACAATTAAAAGGCGAATAAATTTCACGAACATTGAAAGAAAAAAAATTCCCCATTTCATGAAAGGGAATGAAGTTGAAAAAAAAAAACATGGAGTATCCAAACAATAACGATACATTACGTCCCGTAAACGCAGTCATTTGCTCGTCTAATCAAAATTCCAGGCGCTCGTCGCTCGACACTTTTTTTTAAACGCGTCCGTGAATCGCACATTCACCCAGACGCACTTACGTATGAGTACTTACAAATATATATATATGTATACGTAACTGCGCGAGCACAAGTGCGAGGCCCATCAGGAAGCTGCCGTGCACACACGCGGCTCTGTTTATGCGGCTGTTAACGCGACTTTATATTATGTACGCTCGACAGTAGGTGAGAGAATATTACGAGGGCTATACTGTGTGTGTGTGTTGGCCTCAATTCTAGTTTTTTTTCCTCCTTTTTTTTTTTTTTTTTTTCTTCACGCTAGTAGGTTGTATGCGCAAATGGGCAGGTGTCTCGTATAAATGGTGCGTTCTCCTTTCGTGTCAGCGCGTCGTCGTTACGTGTTGTACTAAAAACTAAAGTGCGAAAACACAATGGCATAGATGATAAAGAAGAGCGTTTCGTTGGGTTGACTTATTATGTCAGTCGTACAGCGTTTGAGATGTATACGTAATGGTAGAAACATAAGAGGATCAAGTGATAATCTACGTCTTGAACTACTGTATACATGTAAGTTCAAGGATATGCAAATGTGCACGTAATGTGATATGGTACAATAGTATCGATGAAGAAAAGTTTTATTATTGTTTTCTTTGGCACACGTTCATTTAATGGTAACTTATATCCGATGGTATTTCTTACTATCAGCCGTATCTGGAGTCTTATCAAATTAGTAGATAAAGAGAGAAAAAAAACAGATTCGCGACAATACGATAACGTGATTCCAGAGATACTGTCTAGCTTTGTCGTGCGATTGATTTCGAGATACGCGGAAAAGAAAACTCCCGAGATATTCGCTTGACTCGTATTTGTATAAACGGACGGCTTTGCATGTATACAACAACAACAACAAAAACAACAACAAAGATGATTTAGATAGCGTGACCATAGAGCTCATCTTTGTTCCATGTGTGTTCCCGCTCGTTATGATTGTCTCATGTATAAAAGAAATATCGGTGTTGAGGTAAAGGACGAAATAAGTGTTAACACGAATAGCGTAATGTAAGTGTATACTCGAAGATTAGATGTAAATTCATTTTTGAGATGAAAATCGTAAAAAAAAAATAAATAAATAAATTAGAGCATGTTTTATAAATCATTGGAAGTGGAATGAGTGGTATCAATTGTTAAATTATTCAAACCTTACACTATACAGTATAAATCCATGTAATATTTCTAGATAATTGTGGGAGATAATTTCTAGAGAATTATCAGAGCAATGTTAATAACTATTTAATAAGATAATAAAAATAAAACAAAAAGCAATAAATCATCAATTACAATTTAAAATAAACAATATTTTTTTTTGCAGCAATACTAGAGGATTACAAATAGTTTGGTTTAGGAGTAATGGGAAAATAGTTGATGAACCATACGCATTACTTTCAATATTTATTCGCAAAAATTGACGTAAACGTATAAAATTTTTTAATTTCTTTAAGCTCATTTTTCACGAATATCGAGTTTATAAGCTTTATTCTGCCTCGGCGGGTAAATAAAAAAAAGCTTGACCTTCCGTACGATATCTCCGGCTTTAAAAGCTCTTTGAGAGCAATGGCGTGTTTATAACGAGAACTGACAAACGCATAATAAGCATTTCTCTAAAGCAAACTTGCCAGCCGCACTTTTTACCCAATTAGAGGACCCCTCGCCTTCCACAAGACGATGAGAAAATTCCGTACTTTGAAACGCTTTCAATGTTGTTTTTATCCTGCAAACTTAAGAAACGAATGGCTTAAAAAAATCTTAGTTTCGTCATTTTATCTATTTATCATAAATATATACTTTTTTTATAAAAATTATGAATATCCAATCATATTCTGTAGTCTCTACTATCGAACCCAACACGTTTAATTAATTACAAAATTTTCAAAGCCCCAACTAAACGTGACATTGGCAAAGAATAAAGGCACACGACGACCATGATGATAACAACGACGGCTCCGAGCAACATCGATACCCTTCAATTATAACCAGGTTAATATCGCAACGTCGTCGAAAATCCAGCGCTAATTATCGATCACCTCTGCATTTGCCCTCGCGATCGCGTGCTAATTTTATCAACAAATTGCTAGGCGCACTGTATAATTATACCTACGCCCAACCCGTGTCCAATTTTAAAAATAAATCAACACTTTGCAGCACAGAGGGTAAGAGCTAAAAATAGAGTTATTCGCACCACCACCGCGATCCACATCACAATTAGAGCGGCTCGTCGTCCTGTTGTATTATATATATGTATTTTCGGGCACCTCGGCTACATACACCGTACAGTGCTAAACTCGCCTCCAAACTCTCGACTAATCTTTGCATCAACCTTGTTCCGATGTGTCGAGTTAGATACACACATTTGCCCCACAAATAATCGCCGAATCAGCTTCTCGATCATTAGGTAGGATAATAAGGTTTTCGCGCACTCGAGTTGCTGGCGTATACCCTTCGAAAGTTCGATCAATACTTGCAGAAAAAAAAAAAAAAAAAAAAAAAAAAAAAAGAAAAAGAAAAAAGAAAAAAAAAGATCGCTTCCATTCAACGGCGCATCGTCTTATCAATAAAAGCTACGGCTGAACAAAAGCCACGTATTGTGCTGGAAGATAAATAAAAAGGCAATTTACGAAGGAGCAAGAGGGAAAAACATACATACACACACACACGTGTGGGCNAAAAAAAAAAAGAAAAAGAAAAAACTTCCGGCGGATGATGCGTATCACGAATATTGCAAAAACAGTTCTCCGAGCGCTTGCACCACTGCGGGGGGAGATCGTACTCCCGATCGGCACTAGTCGTACGTGGACCAACTCACTTTATCGGGTCGTCACTCCACCTCTCATTGACGCGTCCTTACGTCGCGGAGAGAGAGAGAGAGAGAGAAAAAAGAAAAAGAAAAAAAAAGCTCACTCGTGTCCTCGGAGAGGACGACAGCATGAGGACAATATTGTCCTCTCGCGCGCGTATAAACACCCGCGCGTGCACAAAGCACTACCGCCAGCGTCGTTTACACAACACTGCGGGGGCGCTCTGCCGCGCGCTGAAACATCCTCCTGAGCTTTCACCGCGTGCCCCTCCCTCTCGGGAAGAAAAGCGCGCGCTCGAGGGATGCGAGGCGGGGCGCAAGCGCGCCCTAAGAGAGGGCAGTGTGTCTGTCTGCGTGCGTGTGCCGAGAGCAGGACCTTTGACCGGGACGCAGTGGTGTGCGTGGGGTGACCCCCACCTCGGGGAGTAAAACTTGCGAGCTCGAGCTTATTATTTCCTTATTATTACTTCTCGCTTCGCTTCGCCGATGCGTTTGAAGCTCTACAGCGAAAGCTTTGGGTATACTCGAAGGTGAAAGCCGAGCTGCAATCCTGATGGAAAATACAAGATACCGGAACTGTTAATTCAGTTAATTGGACGGAAGCGCTTGATCGAGCTCTCGTTTATATACTTGACGTTTATTGCATTTGATGATTTGCGTTCGTTTAATTTTCAACGAGTTTAACCAAAGAACGTATATATACGGGCGTATCACCGTTTGCACTTTTCTCGAGTGATCTCCTGACCTTTGGCCGCTCGAGCTGGGCTCGGCAAAAAATAGAGCTCCTAATTGGACCTCCGCAAGCTCTCTTCTCGCAGGTGTGTGTGTTTTTTCCCCTTTCAGTCTCTTAAAATTGACAAGCAGCTTCCTCGAACGCAGTCCATGAAATTACGGACGCAATGTGGAATTATTTCCTGGAACGTAATTTGGTGCGCGTGGGCTGCACTGAAAGTCAAAATTCTGACTTGGATGAAAAAAAAAACAAAAAAAAACGCCATACTCGATGTGGGGGAGAAGCGCGTTTGCGCCATAAAATTGGAAATTTCGGTAGTTCCATTACGAAGCGGAGAGATTTGAATGACCCAGTTAGCCGAGCGGCAGAGGGGAGCGGTCTATACATCGAAACGGAAGATCCCAAAGAGCGGAAACGGAGGAAACAAAAAGCTACGAGAGACATAGGGGGGGGGGGCTTGCATCCTATACGGGAGATTAGCTCACTGTATTGTACAACCCGCGATGGTTGCGACGGTGATCAATCATTGCACGGGAAATCCTTTGAAGCTAATCTACGAGCTTTGCGCGCGTGGGTCTGTAGTTTTTTTTATTTGTTTATATACTATTTCTGGGATTTGAAAGGAAAATTAGCTTTTTGATGCCGACTCGCAAGTGATGCGCTGCCTTTTTTTTATTCCTCGTCGGAGCACGCGAATTTGATTTGAATTTGCCGTGAGCCACGTAATATAGTGGTACGTTTTTTATATTTTCATTTCACCTCGCCGTGCACATTTTTGTTTGCGTATACGAAGTTTGTAGGTAAATCAAATCTACTCCACCAAGAGGTGGAAAAAAAAAATCTATTGCCGTATGTAGTGGCACTTGAAACCTCGAGTTCTATTTTTTTCCAACAAATTTTTTTTTTTTTTTTTTCAATTGCAAACACTAAAAATTTGGCACATGTGGTGCTTCAAAAAGCTCGTTTCGACACCCATAAGCAGCAATTAAAACCTTCAAGCTTTTTTTTAAATTACTCGAAAAGTAATTCACGTCGAAAATAGAGTTTCGTTCAACACGGGTCACTCGTCGATTGGGAGAAAAAAAAAGCAAAAAGGTACTGCTCTGAAGCTCAAAAAAGAAGCTTAGTTCGTGCATGTGTCCACAACAGAGAGTCCAATCGTATCTCTAGTGTAGCGGCCCCGTTTGTCCTAGTCAGCTTATACTTAGCGCTTGCGAAAGGGATCAGAAGCGGAGGGAAGAGAGATGGTCTAGCCGGGGATACGCGAATTTTCTGGGTCTGGATCAAGGTCGCGGTCGAAAAATCATTTTGGTGCGCGAATGTAGAGACAAAAACGCGCCTTACGCACATGTAGCTAGGGGTCGAGGATTTAATTTACACGCTCGTGCGTTTCAGCTTTATTAATTGCCTCTTGAACTCGCTTGTGCGGTGTCGACGCTTTTTAGTCTCTATTTTGAGTGTACGCGTCTATGGGGGGATGAATGGGTTTTTTGTTTCAGGTATTTGTGTACGTTGTAAAACATAAAAGTGAATAAAATCAAACCATTGAGAAAACTTTAATTAGCAACTTACCAATATCGCCGTTGTTCAGTGACTTGTCCAGTTCATCCAATGTATTGTCGTCATCTCTCGCATCTTTGGAGGAATCCTCTGTGCTACCTGTAAAATCAATGTTTTTAGTTTTTTATTCTTACAATTGCGATTTTTTTTTCTAATGGAGGGAGATGGAATTAAAATAGAAGACGTTTTCTAGGTTTTACCCCTTACTATTTTTTTATTAAAAAAGTACGAGTCAATCTTACAGGTAAAAACAGTTAGTTCTTAGAAAAAGACTGTCTTATAGACTACTTAAATTATAATATATATATAGATAACGTAGTTTTTTTATTTACACGTTAGACCGTTCAGAAGACGCATGATAAATATTTTAATCATTTTATGAGAATTTTTAGTATGAATGAAGATGAAGTTCATTCAAGTAACATTTCGTATTGTACATACTATTGCTCAAAATCATAATATAAACAGAGCAACTTGCTTTTATACAGAAAAAGATGACTGTATCCAAGTATTTTAATAAACACTAAGTAATGCTCTATCAGCCGAAAATTGCCGTTTGCTCTTTTATATTCATACGATTCACGATCAACAATTTCATCTCGTTGGACGCCCCGTTTCCAACGCCTTTTTCGCGCTCCAAAGGCTCCACGAGTCCAAGTACTCGAAAATCATGTCTCTCGCTTCTTCGGGTATTCCCTGCAAACACGGCGACGCAATACCCACCTCCAACAACATGTGCGAGTGCACCGGGACAAACAATTCATTTTTAAATCTGCAACAGACATGTTGATAATTTTAAAAAAAATTAGCAATCCCAAGGACCTGTAAATTCATTTAAATAAAATACGCACTTGTATGCCAGCTCCTTGAGATGCCAAAACTTGCCGAGCAACTTCTGGTGCAAATTGACGTACTTGGCGACGTTGACGGTAGTCGAGCGCGTTTTGCAAGCTCGGCTCGCGCCTTTCGGCAATAAGTTGAGGACCATCCAGTCACCTGTTGGGATACCGACCAACTGACAGATGACTCCGCAATCCTTTGGAACCGACAGCCGAAAAGCGATATAGTAGATGTTTGTACCCGGACGCTTCCAGTCGGGTGGAATGCACGTCAGTGTTTTGGCCCATTTGCTACCGAGAAAAACACCGATACATCAGACAGTGATGTACGTAAATAACAACGTTGCATCTGACAATTAGGTGGGCTGTGAGTCAAGTAAACTTGTAATGTAAAAAAAATATATACAAACCGTACTTGGTATCAGTGTCGTACAGGCAGGTGGGTCGATATGCGTTCTGGGCCATGAGAGCGATGAAAAAGGCCATTATGTGGTCGAACTTGTCGGCATCTTCGCTGAGCTGTCCAACAGTACTGGCGAGTAGCGGCGACAGAGCCGAGAAATCGCTTTCCTCGACGTTAAAGGGACACTCGCCCATTTTTCAGCTGCTCGGGATCAACATAACCTAGTCGACTGTCAGTTTGCACGGACACTCTTTCTCTCTCTGGGTCACCTTGCACCACGGTAAACTTTGTGTTCCCACAACACATGGGAAACCAATTGATTTGTTCACGTACACATGTAAACTTTAGCCATTTACCATTTGGTTTTGTTGACTTATGATGATATGTACTTAGAAAAGTTGTTGCGCTGCTGACAGGACTACAGTTATTATACGAGATTAACTTGACAACTCTGCCTATGTTTGGAAACTCGATTTTCCCAATTCTTTATGCGAAAATTTTACGCTTGTCTATACTTGACACACGAGAAACAACAGTTCAATTTTAGAGAAAATCGGAACTGATATTTATATATATTGCATATGGGGATGTACCGCATTGATTCGAGATACACTCAGCGGCATCTATTGCAGTTTTGCAGAACCATTGAACGCGTTGCTAGCTGGTACATACAGAAAATGTCAAATTTGACAGTTGTTGTTTGTAAATAAATAATCATCCAGATAATTTGGTATTGTTCAATTATTGACTATTTAGTTATTTGCAAACGCCATCACAAACAAATCGTAAGACGGTATCAAAGAATGCAAAGTATAAGCTTTCGCAACTAAGGTGTAATCATACAGGAAATAATTCATGTGTGTATTCATATACTTGTAGGTAAGAAGTAGTAGGTACCAATTGCAATATGGCACCATTAAACAGATGTGGATCTAAACAAGTTTTTAAAGACGATATCTGCATTGTAGCATACAATTAGCGGAAGAGGTGGTTAATTGTCCCTTGAAAATTTATAACTAAATGAGAGACGAAACGTCGCATAATATATCGAAGCGAGAACTATCATCATAAAAACGAGTGACTTTTCACCCGATCCTGTTATTAATCCCACGTAAAATATGCGCCTCGAGTAAAACATTTTTAAGATCACTCTATATCGATAGCAGAGAAGTAAAAACAAAAAGAACGTCGCTTTGGTTTTAAAGGCTTCGATTACTGTTGTATACAGCGTTGAAAAAATATATACCATATATTTAATCGCATAGAGATATCGATAAATCCCCTGGTGAGGCATTATATATTGGTAACTCGCACACAAGTCATTTTTCTCGTATATACATTTATATTTTAGGTAAAACTATTTGTAACATGCAGACACGTGCGCCCACGGAGAAAGTTGCAGATGGTGGAGTATGCAAATGTGTGTTTCGCAACCGGTCTCTTGGCTTTTTTTTTCCAAAGGTTAAAAAAAAAAACAATGGAAAGTATATCTGAAGTGTTTATTGAGGAAAAGTGTATTTAGCCATAGCATACTTGAGCAAAGTGGCCTATCTACTAGCGATTCTTTATCTGCGGTCAGGGAACTGTTGTTGATTGTTGCACGATTTCCTAATACTTATCTTATTCGCTATCTTATTTTTGATAAACAGTTAGGAAATATCCCGGAATTTTTTCAGGTGTACGAAGCGACATACACGTAGCAAATGATATTATGTTTTATTAATTACTTAATTTTGTCCAAAGGGAGAGTTTACCGTAATCAGAGTAGAAACGCCGAATAGGACACGAAATATACTTAATGTATTCTATTGGGTCTCCTCCTCCGGCATAATTTTCTGACTCACGCCAAAAACACACTTTTCTGCGGCCAACTCGATTTTTACTTATACACAGGTGCCTCGGGCGAAAACGGCACACGATGTAGGTATAACCTACAAGTTCAGCCGAGCGTTAACATACATTATCTTGAGAAAAAATGAGAAAAATATTACACTGCGGAATAAGTACCTGCATCGATCGTGTAAGAAAGCATTTTCCGAAAGAAATCGGTACCGCGTACAGCCGATCGCCGGCGTGTCTGTAATGCTTAGGTAAGTACACGTTGTTGAAGCTAACACGCTCGAGCGCATATTATATACTTGTTAAAAAGAACGAAAAATACATAACATATGTAAGGACTATCAGGAGTCCTATATTCTCGGCATGAAAAGCAAGCGTATTGGAGAGCAAGATAAAATACGAGAGGAGTTTACTTATGAAGCAAGAGGAGTATGTAGGTAAGTAAGTATAAGTGATAAAAAAAAAAAAAAATAAAAAAATAAAAAAATAGAGAAAAATAAGAGCGATTCCTGGTAAGTAAAGGAGGCACTTGTTGCTCCTGTGAGAGAGATTAGAGATATTGGCTCGCGCACGCGCAGCCAAGCGCGACAGAGAGCCTTGCACATTATACATACTTGCTGCCTTGGTAAGATCGGTTAGGAGCAGCAGGTCAGGCTGTTGTTGATTCTGCACTGCTACTGAATGATCCTCCTCCTCGCACATCGGTATCGTCTCCATGGCTTCAGCCATCACTCACAGTTACACACGCTCTTGAAAGAGAAACACCACACTTTTTCCGAAAAAGAAAAAAAAAAAATAACAACTTTTTCCAACAACCGCACCGACATGGTCTGCCATCGGGGAACCTCTACCGCAAGTTCATGGGATACTTGAGTAAGGTATACAACCCATACGAAATCGCCGTGTGCTGGCCGATCAGCACGCGAGCGCGAGCCGCGACACCTCTACCGCTGGGATTATATACATACATGTACCATTCGAATTCGCCTCCTCTCTCCTTCCGTCTATCCCATTCTCTCTCTTTTACTGCCGAAAGGACGTTTTTTTTTTTTTTTCAGTCTGACTCCTTTTGCCTGATCTCTCTTCGTCTGTCTTTCGCTTTTGTGCAATGTGCGGAAAAGAGAGAGGTAGAAAGCGCGCGCACGCTGATACGCGGAGGATCGACTTTCGCGAAAAGGTTGTTCTAGGCGGACTCTTATAAGTAGAAATTACACAAGAACTTACATTTTTACCTTCCTGCCGATCCTGACTTTGACACTTATTCTTGCTTCGAAACTGCCTGCGGTAGTTTGGTGATGGACAAGGTTGTCGGTACTTACGATGGCTCTGAGGGAGCAAACGATGATAAGTATACTTCCATTCGAGTTTTCGTTTCTGGATGCAGGTAAGGTAGAAAGTTGCGGCAGCTAGCAGCTTTAAATAAAACACGCGAGATGGCGTCAGTTTAAGCGGTCTGTGGATGACTGCAGTGACATTTTTAGATAAAAAAGAAACTGTAAATTTGCCGTAAACAGCACGGAAAATCAATTTATTTACTTTATACTGTCAATTATTACCAATGAGGTTAGTTGCGGCTGGTTTATAATTGATTACAAGGCTCTACCATTAACGTGTAAACAGTAATAATTATTTGGATCAGCGCCATCTAGCGTTGCGGATTTTTGAACTAAAATGTGGCCCTAAACTTTTCAACCAGAGCTTTAGCGTTTAGAGCTATTTAATTAATTATAAACCAGCCGTAACTAATTATGAAGCTATAAAATAAAAAAATAACTATACATGTGTTTTTGGCGTCAAGTTAAAAATCTATCTTCTGTCAAAATTTTATCTCAAAAAGTATAAATACATAGGAGGTCAATTTTTTAATAAAAAATAGATTGTTAACTTGCCGCCAAAAACACATGTATCGTTATTTTTTCATTTTATAGCCTACAAAATAAGTTGCGGCTGGTTTATTATTGACTAAATGGCTCTAATCCTGATTGCTCTGATTGAGAATTTTAGAGGCCATTTTTCGCTAAAAAATGAAGACCGCTAGATGGCGCTGATCTAACTAATTACTGCTATTTACACTAGAGTCATATTGTCAACTATAAACCAGCCGCAACTAAAGTTATAGATAGATAATAAAAAGTTAACATTATCTGTGCTGCTTGCGGCAAGTTTACAATTTATCTTTTACCCAAAAATTGACCTCTAAAAGTATAAATATTCTACTTATCTTATATGGCTTGAAATATCGATCATAATTACATAATTACAATACTTTAGACCTTTTACGATTAACTCATACAGCCTTTAAACTTTATAGTTTAAATCAATAGTTAACTTATATAATATGTACATAGCAAAATTTGTGTTACAGAAATCTTTAATTACTATCAAATATGTACGTAAATTAATCAGTTGAAAAAAGGCCTAAAAAAGAAGTACAGTCACACGAAGTCTCCTAAGAATGGAGCATTGGATCTCACAAAATCAGAGAATAAGGTTGGGTTCTTTGTTTATTTATAACACTTAAAATTTACTTCTCTGCAATAAATATATTTTTTATTTAGCGAGATCTAATGCTCCATTCTTAGTGTAACTGTGCTTCTCTTCACAGCCTTTTTTCTTAATTGTCTTTTTTAGACTGATCAATTTACGTATATATTTGACAGTAATTCAAGATTTCTGTAACACAAATTTTGCTATGTACATATTATACAAGTTAACTTTATTGTTAACTCTATTATGCTNAAAAAAAAAATAAATAAATAAAATGAAATGAAAAGTAAGGTTCATACTATGGGGGAAGTAACGGGAGTAACGGGAAGTACTAAAGGGAAAGGACGTAAAATATCTTAACGGATTTAATATCGTGATATGTCAAACGATATCTTCTTTAGGCTCCGTTTCGACGGCAAATATTTAGAAATGTTGCTCCTCTGCCAACAAATATAAAAAAAAAACTGTTGTGGACCATTTGGTTGACTCCTGTAAAATAGCCCTGACAATCATTTTATTGATCACAAATTTTGAAAAATCGAGGATTGTGTCCATGTGGCGTGTCGTAAAAGTACGACAACGCGATCGGAAATACGCTTGTGCAAACAATAACAAGCCGGTAGGTATCGATTTATCGCCTGGTCGGCTTGTTTGGTTGTGCTCATTAACTGAAACGCAATAATGTAACGTGAACTCCCTGACCTCGATTCGCGAGTTACACGCAGTAGGTGCGTGGCAAATACAGTTTGTAACAAAAACAACGCAACTTACGGACACCCACCAATACCTCGATATCTATGGGTTTCATGTACGTATTGTTATGGTTACGAATTTAAATATCAACCCTACTTTTGTTCTTGAGAAAGTTAGTTGTTCAAACATGGGTACAGTTGCTTATACCCATACGGCGAGTTAATGGGACGTCAGATACTATCGACCGAACTTGAGCGAGGAACGACAACAATGACAAGTACTTTTTTTTTTTTTTTTTTTTTTTTTTTTTTATGTACTTCTCTGCAATAAATATATTTTTTATTTAGCGAGATCTAATGCTCCATTCTTAGTGTAACTGTGCTTCTCTTCACAGCCTTTTTTCTTAATTGTCTTTTTTAGACTGATCAATTTACGTATATATTTGACAGTAATTCAAGATTTCTGTAACACAAATTTTGCTATGTACATATTATACAAGTTAACTTTATTGTTAACTCTATTATGCTTCTTCGGGTGGCATATGGGAGTGAAAACAGCAAAAAAGTATCGAAGTTTGTTGGCATGCGGAACCCAGTGGGTGCTGCTGTTGCGTGGTTGTTTTCCGAAGCTACGCAAGGGTGTTTTTGAGGCACATGTTAATAATAATCATGTTGTATAATTTGTATTCCAGTAGTTTTTAGTTGTAATAGAAAGTATGGCTACGTGCCTACAAATATAATGGCCTTTTATTCGTCCAAAGCGTAACTAAAACAACGTACTATTACCATTCAAAATCAATTGGATGGTTTTTTGTTTTCATTTATTTTTCTCAGAACCACATTCCAGATTCCAGTCGAGATATTATTACCACATTTTCAACCCACACGGAACAACAAAATAAACCAAAACAAGACTCTCCTTCATCGCACCGAGACATTCAACGGTTAGTATATTGTTACGTTGAAAGTTTCGCTCGAGAATCCGCAGTGCTGCGTGACCCATAATTCATCCCCAGCTCGAAACTATTCTGGAAAGTAATACTTATATTATCCCCTCGCGCGTCATCGTCTCCTCGAGAACTCCACTTGTACGAATACATGGATGGCGACTCTCGGGGGAAGAACTTTGAAAAACTTTGCAAGCCAAACTAACGAGTCAAGTACGAGCGATCGAACGCGCTTTACGAGGATTAAATTTTTTTTTTTAAATTACCTCGATGCAACCGACAATTTAACGGTACACCCGTAACACTGTAACTGGGAACAAGGCAGTTGAGCCAGTGAAGCGTCACTTTAGCAATCCAATAGCCAAACTCGCCTCTCCTCTTCCGTCCGGCAAGTCGAAGTTTAGCTGTCAGTTATACTCCTTCAGTCGGAACCGGGAAAACCTGCCCCATGTTCGCCAGTGGCTTGTATCATGCCCACATGTATGGTATACTTAGATGTACCCAACCCTCGTCAACGTCACTCGTAAATCCACTATATATATGTAACACACCACCACGAACACGCGATAAATCGATACCTCCGAAGACTAGATTCGATGCAGGATCCTCCAACTCTAACTTTCTCGAGCTATATATATATATATATATATACGTATACAATACCAAAGCAATTTATTCTTTTGGCTGATGGCTGGGCCACTATACCTCGTTTTGCAGCGACGGAAGTACACCGCGTGACGCGTGTGTAATTTACTTCGTGCCAATTTATTTGTCCAGTCCGATGCTTTGTTATACCATGGAATATACTAATAAGAGCGCATAGGTATTTATTTATGGTATTTCCTTATGTTTGGTTTTTTTCAGCATAGCTGCCGAGGTACGTTTTGGGTACCTGTGAGGTAACGTTGCTTCCAGAGGCTCGAGGATAAGAGCACAAGTATAGTGCCGTTTCAACGCTCTGGTAGCATTATATCGCCACCAACCACTCAAGAACCGAGGGTCATCGGGGGAGTTTATTTTCATTACAAATGTACACTTTCGTTGTATTACTGCTTTTTTTTTTTTTTGGTAGCATCA
>NW_019379472.1:1615525-1721866 GCF_000648655.2 Copidosoma floridanum
TTTTTTTTTTTTTTTTTCTCGAAGTATAAGAGTTTTATCGCGTGTAAAACGAAAAAGGGCCCCCGAGTGGAAGAGTCCTCGTCCACACCGTCGAATAACTCGTCTTTGATTTTTCGCAAATTTCCCCTCGACTGAGCACCAAAGGGGCGATAAAGATGATATCGTAAGTATGCTCTGAAGTTGAAAATTTATTTTTCCGAGTCACGTCGTTGTAACGCTTGCGCGATTTGGCAAATTTTTCACCAACTGCTGGCTGTTTGCTCTCGTGATGTATGAACGAAAAAAAAAAAAAAAACCCGGAAAACATTGAAAATTCAGCAACGCTCGTGTAAATTATAACATCCGGTGTAGCAAGAGTAAAAAGAATAATTTTCCTCCTACGTGGAAAACGTAAAAATTCGAGATGCATGTTACTCGGCGTGTTTTTCATTTGTACGGAGGAGCAAAAAAGAAAAAAAAAGGGGGGGAGGGGGGAAGGGGGCCAAACGAGTACATCAACGAGAGAGCTCTGAATACGAACGGGAGGAAAGAATCGAGGAAATTCGAGAAGAGAGGAAGAGAAAAATAGTCAGTCAGTCGCAGGCTAATCGGATTTCCGACTAACGAGATGCCGCCCTTGGGCTCGGGCGTTTGTTAATGTCAGCCATCTGTCGCGTTGCCCCCCCCCCACACCTCCTCCCACGCATGCACGTAGTCCGCGCTCCAATTTCCAGCCAGGAGTCACGGTAGTCCTGCCAATAAACTTTCCCCCCGATCCTTCGAAGAAAGGGTCTACATCCAGCCGAGCGCATGAGAAACGATCGAGCAGCCCCTCTTTACCCCCCTGCCACGATTACTAATCGATTCCTCTCAAAGACGAGAGTTGGAGGGGGGTGGGGGGAGCGTCTTAATTAATTGATAACGAGCTGAATCTCTCCTGGCTTCCCGAACGCCCGTTGAAACGGAGAGTCGAAGGGAGAGATTTATTTCCGGAAAGAGGCGCGTTTTGCATCATCCATATCCTTGGGTAGAACGCGTGGCAGTGGCGAGGGAGGATTTTACTCTCTATCGTTTCTCTTGACTTTAAAGCCAACGGGGGCGCTGTTAGCTCATCCTCTATATATAATACAGCTATGAAAGATTATTTTTCTTTTTTTTTTTAAGTAGAGCAGATAAACGAATCTTTAATAATCACTTGGCGGTGCAGGCGGGGGTGGGGTTGGCTCCTCGATTTACGTGCCTTTTAATTAAAATCGAGGGTTTGCACGCATATCTGGCTCGCCTCGGTAAATTGGAGAGTCGAGGGAAAAATTTTTTTTAATAACATTCAAGGAGTGGAATCAAACCGCGGCTTTTTCGTCGTAGCTGCAGTTTGTGTCATCAAAGATACCCTAGATATTGTGTTGAATCGACGATTCGAGCAAATGCTCGGCACTCGACATCCTCCCCCCAACCCTCCCTGAGTTAGTATGTATCTCTCGGTTATCAGGCTTAAACTTTATGAATGTATTTATTCAAAAGGCGAAAATTCCTTTTCTCTCCCTCCTTCCCTCTCTGTCTGGTGGTTTGAATGAATATTTCAACTGCAGATCGTTTGTTCCGTTCAGGAAAAATAAAATAAAATAACAAATAACGCTGCTCGTTTGGGAGGTTTTACGTAAATACGAGGGTGTGTCAGGATAACAAATCGCTACCAAAAAGAAAAAAAAAGAAAAAAAAAGATGGGAAAGCCCTCTCCAAAATAAACAAGTGGCTACGCTAATATTGGGTGCTTTATGATTATTTGTGGCATGGTTTCAATTAGCTTATCATTAAGTAATATTTTACGATGATCCAAGAGAACCCTTTTTTTATGCCTTTAACGTGGAGATCGAAAAAGGAAAATTCTGGGATATACATAATTATCAAATTTTGATTAAAAGTATTATGTCGATTGTACGGGACATCGAAAATACTATTACGTGCCAGAAAAAGTTTACACATCTGTAACAATAGCGACACCCTGTTACTAAAGCGTAAGCAATTTAACTCTAAAAATTCAAACAGAGGTACCTCAGTTAGAAAAGTCCACTAATAATAAAAGACTTTGCTATTCAACTCCAAGAGTGGTATACTCATGTTCAAACCAAGGTTGAAGTGATTAATTTAATTTGTTCGATTAAATTGCTCACGTAATAGAAAACTAATAACTAAAAACTGTACAAAGTAATAAAGCTCAGTCACAAGTCTCAAGTCACACAACATATGTACGCATTTAGTCTATCTGGGGCAGTATATATATTATCTCTCTCTACTTCAGATGGCCCATAATCTCACTGGATAAATTTAATGGCAATACAAGGAGCATAAATCATCAAAGCAAAATAACCGTTGTAAGCCCAAAAATACAAATATACCCGAGAACCGTCTAAATATAATGCAGGGTTATATAATAATGGATAAAAAAAAAAAAAAAAAACAACGGCCAAAACAGTTGACACAGTCATGGTTGCTTTCAAAGGGGCAGCGGCGCAAGTTAAGCGAAGAGGGAAAATAATATATGACAACAAAGAACAGGAAAAGGAGGGATAACCCGGCAAAGAGTCGAGTCACCCCACGCACACACATTTGGAAGCTGTTGTGTCCATCGCCGAAAAAAAAGGCACGCATGGTGTAGGGGAGGGGGAGAAAAAAAATGAGGGATATCCATATTTCTCTCTCCGTAACGGGGCGAGAGCCATTACCCTGCGTTACACGTCCCTCCCGGTGTGGCTATTGTCTGCCATTGTTGTCGCTTACAAAAGAGCCGCACCAAAGGGGGAAAAAAAAAAGACGAAAGGTTGAAAAAAACAAAAACATCCCCCTGCGCCCGGAGATCCTGACCCAATTTTTTATTTTCCACCCCCGCGTTCCCGTTTTTGTTCCTTATCTCTCCCTCGCACCCTACGTTACATCCTCCTCCTCCTCTTCCATCCTTCCACTCGCGACGCGAATGCGTGACAGAGCACGCGCGCGTTTATCTCTCGCTCTTTTGTACAACACTGCACTCGTATCTCGGGCGAGGGCGTGTGTACCCGTGGTTTATATGGTTTTACCACCGTATCGCACGCACGGTGAGAACAGCTGCTTTCCAACTTGGTTGTGGTCCGCGGTTTCCATTGAAATCGAGCCAACCGGATGCGTAGGAGATGTATATTACACGTGTAGTCTATTGATCGCGTTTGCCATTTGCACATGTGCCGCATTGGCTCGCCTAAAAACAAAAACGCTACACAAAAGCTGGACGATATATATGGAAAAAGCATTAGCCTCGTCCAGCGAAACGAGCTCCGTTCCTCAAAACGGCTCGGCTCCAACTTTTACATCGCAGCCACTGGCAGTTGCTCGTCCTCGGTGACGCAAGCGGTGGTGAAAATCGTGTTTGCTGACGACAGCCTCCCCGTGTTCCCGTTTTGCTATTTATACGCTGCTCTCCGCCTTAATTTTCATTTACAACAACGCGCGTCGGTGGTTCCTGATTCTGATGTATACATGCATATGCATGCGTTGTTGCTCGGAGCACACAAAAGGAGCAGCGGTGGAATGAATTAACGCAGAGATAGTTTTCTCGTTAGCGATGTATCGCGCGGAGGGAAAAGCTCGGGGAAAAAGGGAGGATCGTCGGAGGGATAAGTCTCGGTTGGACCGCTTTTTTTTTTTTTTTCCTCCTGGCTTTGTAAAACTCAGTCGTGCGCTTTCTACGGAGCGAGTAAAGTGAAACGATAACAAATCTTTGGACAAAAAATTCTCATTCTATTTACCTGCAGGTTGAAGAGCTCTGTTGATGACATTTCGGGTGGCCTGGTTTAGTATCGGTGGAAAAAAAAGTAAGGGTCGAGGTGTGGGAGTGTGTTGTTACAGGTAAATGAGTTACGCGTGGTCTGGCACAAATGGCGTTGACCACTTTGTAGATAAACGCTCGACCCCTCGTTCATCCCGTCCATAAACACGCACACGGAGTGAGAGAAGAGATAAACGTGAAAAGTGTTAACATTACCAAAGTAATATCAGAGCAAGGTCTCCCGTGGATAAATCAGTTTGACCGTAAGCAACATTGAAGGCATATTTTCTTATTTATAGGGTTCAAAAACCAAAGCTCGCTTTGTTTGGGATCCATGTACGAAGTAACAGTCTCATAAAGCTTTGTTTATGCTTATGAAAGGTGTGTGTATAATTTTACTCATTTCACCCTCAAACGAAGATAATAATGTGTGACGTATCTTTCTTTGCAAACAATAATGTAGATTTTTACCTGAAACAACACTTGGAAAGAGATTAGGATGGCACGAGCTTGCGTCAACGTGTATGAATATTTTAAAATCCCTTACTAAGACCTCGAGAATTTTATTAAAACAGTTAGGTACAATCAAACTTTCTTTTACAAGACGTTGAGCTGCTGTTGAGCATCCTCCCTTTACTTGTTGGACACTCGTGAGTTAAAAATGTACTATTTAGACTTTTTACTGTTTCTTAATGATTAACCAAGCGACTAGTGACCAGAAAAGATAACCACCCCTTTTGTCCGTCTAATCCGCACTCGACTCCGTTTTTTGCATCCCCCGACACTGAAACTTTTTTTTTCTCCTCCTCTTTGCACGTTCTCTTCTCACTCAAAGTAAAAAGCGAGGAGGAGGAGGTGGAGGAGGAAAAAAACCACCCGAGCCAAAAAAAAGAGCCCTCTTCGCTTCCACCCTCGACTTCCTCCTCCACTGGCTTTGGCTGCGCGAACTTTCCTCAAAAGAGCAGCTCCATCCCTTGCCTTTTAGGTCCACCAGCTTCCCCTACCGCTGGATAAAAAACAGATGCAACGCAGCAAGTTCCGCGGACTTTTTTTCTGGCCGTACTTACCTTTACCTACCGGTGAAACTTTTTCTTCTTCTTCTCGAGTCCCTCTGTACTTTTAGAATTAGTGTTATTACATTTCGAGGGTCGTGTTTGCCTTTGCCCCTTCGCTTCTTGGCCACCCCCTTTTTTTTTCTTTCGGCCTCTTTGTTTGCCTGAGCCCGACTACCGGAGTATTAGCTGTTGATTCTGCAAAACCTTTGTTATTTTTTTTTTTTCTTCTTGGGAAGCACGAAATCGAATAACAAAGTTCTTCGGGTACTAGTCAAAAAATTACACCATTAAAAAAAAAAAAAAAAAAAAAAAAAACAGCACCCTCACCCGAAAAAAAGGGGTGTCTCTCGAAAATATCAATCAACGAGGACGACGACGTCCGACCACGGAAAACACTTTTTTGCCGATCGAGCTCATCTGCAATTCCAAACTGCCTTCACCCCCGGCTCCAGCCGAGTCCGGTAATATAATCGATTTGCTCGTCACGGGGGCTTGGGGGCGGAAAAAAAAAATCAGCTCGCTGGCATATCGATGAAGAGAGAGTCGTTCATTAGCATAAAGGACAAGTGGCCCAGAAAGCTTTTGCATGCCATTGTACACCCCAGAACTGGGTGAAACTTGGCGAAATTAACTCACTCGCGCCCTGTAAGCTTTTTTGGACAAAACATGAAATATTTTGCCCCATAGAAACAAAGTGTCGCGTTCATGTTAGCAAGTAACATTTCCACGTATGCAAATGAAATTGACTTATCCTCGAGCCGCGCGAAGCTGTAGATGTATATTGTATTCTTAAATAACGTTATTGCACGTGCGCGCTCGCAGTAACTTGCGTGTACATTTACGTAAGTGCGTGATAATTAATTACAGAAATTCACATTAAACACGAGTCAGGGAGGAGATGAGAGAAGTCAATTAGAGAACTCTGCAACTCGACTCTCGGGTTCCTATACATTGCACGGGAGGAACACTCAAGTTCGTCAACACTCCGCTGCTGTCGTGTATACGCACGGATAAGTAAACCTACTTCATCCAACGCAACGTTACTGTTGTTATATAAATAAACGCCAACTTTACAACAGTACATTCCTGAGCAACACGAAGCTCACAAAAAAAAGTAAACCACAGAAACCGGATAACGAGGCTCAAATCGTGCACATTGTTTTACATCGCTATTCGAATTGATCAAATGAAATTCATTTATATATACCTACATACATATATAAGCCTTCGAATGTAGGAGGGTATAGTACAACATGTGCGAGCTTACGGAGGTTTTGTCATTGCATTGTTAATTAACGGGGAAACGGGCTAACGAACCCGATCTATACCATTAGCATGGCTAACTGGCTCATTGCCGTATATATATATATATAACTTCTCGTTGATGACCACAATAATTCGCCAACTGCCTCCTCCTCCCATCTATGTCCCTGCGTCGTTGTATCAATGGAATCGATGGCAGGTGGGTGTATAATGTGGCCGGAAGAGAGCACGAACTTACGTGTATAATTGATCGATCGGCGGAGTCGAGCTTCACGATTCGCAGTCCAAAATGAAAAGAAAAAAAAAGTCCCGCTCGATAGGGAGCACCGGAAGATATTCCCCTGTAGCCGGGGACTGTAATCTCTGCTCCTTTCTCCGCGCAAAGTTAAAACCTGCACCAAAGGCGTGGAAGACACGAGCGAAAACGCTCCCGGCCAATTCAATTTGCAAGTTCGCGTGTAACTTGGGCGGAGAATAGAGTGCCGGAGAGTAGAAGAAGAAGCTTTGGGCAGGTTAAATGAATGGGGGTGGGGGCTTGGTTAAGAGGCAGCGGAGGATTTAAGTAAACGGAGCTCCCTACTGTGTGTATACATGGGGAAGCGGTGGGCGTTGCGATGCCAACATAGGTATGTGGCCGAGGAAAGCGCGAGCGCTGCTGCGAGTGGGAAGGAAAGAAAGGAAGATCGTGGTGATGGTAGGAGATAAGGGAAACAAGGGTTGGACGCTCTCTCTCTCTCTTATCTCTCTGCGGTCTGCGGAAGAAAATTATCGCTGTCTCTTCCCACTCTCTCCCTTTGTACCTATATACATGTAGCTACCGGGTATTGCACGTCGAATCAGATAATTAAATTTCCTTACCTGCAGTATATTGTTTACGTATGTATATATATACCATAGAAACCGACCCTACTTTTCCGTATTCTCCCTCTTCCTACCCTCGTCGTGGTGTCTCCTTTTCTATCTCTCCTTGACGCTATTGTGCCCCCCCCCACCCCCTACCTCTATACCCGCGCACTCGCAGTGTCGGTATTACAATGTCTGGCCACTGTTTACACCGCGATACACTAATGATACGTATTACACGTGCATTTCGGGGGTGTCTGTATAACCAGGAGCTTTGGTAAGTGAACACGTATGTGTATATTACACGTACATAGTTAATAGTCTCATGATACTATTCTACAGAGTTTGGGTATCTCGAAATAAGTCATGCTTATGGTAAATATTCTGTGTTTTCTCACTAAGTACATACATACGCTCCCAACTGTGTTATTATTTCGTAGCGTGTTTTTTTTTTTTTTTCTGTCAGGGGGAACAGTATAGTCATTAGTGTAGCTAATAAAGTTGAGCTAATCGACATCTCGGAGGATTGAAAAGTCATACCCCCAAATATAAATGTGTGTACTTTTATCGATGTAGGCACCGATGACGCATAGGCAGGATACCTACAGGAAAAAAAATCACTTATAATCGTATAAGGAGAAAAAAAAGTACAGATTCATTTGTCCATAAAAACCGAGATCCCCCCAAAAATTTCCAATACAAAGTATAGCATATCCCTGTGATCTCGTTTAGTCCTGCAGGAGAGAGCTCCTGACACCAGTGGGTCCTATTTGCTTGCACTTGGTCTGTAACCATCGTTGGGATTACGACATAGACATCACCGGGTCGGGCGTGCATATGGGGTATATACACACGTGCACCAAAGAGGCTGCGTAACCGCGATAATGGCCACCCGCAACTAAATTAGTGGCTGGTCGAGTTAGCGCTGAGGGCGTTATGGAAGCTGTTGGGGAAGGGTACGTAAGAAGCTCTTGGGCGACAAATGATTATAGCTGTAGGTGCACGTACCTACCCTTTGACGGTGTAGCACCTCGTATTATAACCATTGTGGGTTTTGGGTGTACATATACGTTCCTTTGAAAGAGGCGACGTCGCAGTGTGTTGCGCGAGCAAAGGAGAAACAGTAATTGGGTCACAGTCGTGTGTGCGCGGGTCCGCGGTCTGCAGTCCCACTTGAACACGTAATGGTGCTAATTTTTTTTTTTTTTTTTCCTACCGTGCCAGCTCCGGGAAGGGGAAAAAAAAAGAAGAAGAGGGGCTTGATTTATTTGTAAACACGCAAGCTAACTAAAAAAAAACACCAAATCATTATATATATTTTTTTTTCAATCATCAACATTTGGACGCGTCCACGTAAATGAGACGAATTCAGCAAAAGTCCGTGCAATTTCGCGTTCGTCACGTTACACGCATTAGCATACGTCACTCGATTGAAACATCCACGGGATACGTTGTACCTGTAAATTGTGCAAACTAATTATGCAAAATTAGTCCAACGTCCGCGCATGTAAACGCTGCACCTACCTAATCCATATTCCCCTCTTCTGTTCGTTAATTAGGCGGGGCTCTCGTTGATATTTTGACACGCGTGGGGGCTCAAAATAACAGCGTCCGAAGAGCCATTTGCAAAAGCGCGAAAAACGTGAAAAATTAAATTAAAAAAAAAAAAAAAAAAAAAAACAAGGTATGGATGAAATTAATGGCCCTCCCGCCCCCACAAACAAAAAAAAAACTTTCGCCAAAGGGTTCTTCGTAACCTAATTATGTATACCTATAAGTGGGGAGTTGTAATCGGGGCACGCGAACTCACCCCCGTATCTTGATTATTCGGCTAATGACCTTTTAAGGACGACGACGTTGATAAGAAAAGCCCTCGCTTATTTCAATCTTATTTTCTTCTCCTTGTTCTTCTCTGCTAGCGTGTCACACTGTGTGTACCTAATACCCGTGAGTGAAAAATGTGCGGGTCGCTTTGGTGGGTCGAATTAACGCTCACGCGGCAGGAGTTTTTAAAACGCTTTCGGGGTCGCGGGAGAGCTCTCTAATGGATTTTCTTCTCGAGAGCGCCTGGGCAAAAAAGCCACGCGGACTCTACCGATTGTTTATTCATGCAAACGAGGAGGAGAGTGCACCTCTACGTACACACACACAGTGGCTCGTCCACTCGTACTTACGCGCAAATACATAAAAACATGACAAATTTCAAAGTCATAAACAGGTAAAACAAAAAACAAAAAAAAAAAAAAAACGCCACCCTCTCGTGTCGCTCGACGAGGAGATACATCTTTCCGTCTTTCGACCTAATGCACAGTGCGCAGGGATGTGCCGCATCAGGAAGCGAGGAGCAATCAATTAGGACTCTATAGGTGCATTCCACGTCCCCTTCCGGCGTCACGTTTCCCAGCAACGACGCCTCGAGAGAGCGTCCGTCGAATTCGCCCCGGATTAACGGGCGATTAAGTGACGCGGGTACACCCCTACGCGCCCGGATTTCATAATTTGTAGCGCACCACTTTTGGCTAGTTACGTGCAAGTATACTTACTTTTGCACCGAGGTCTTTTAATGTGTTAGCTTGACCGACAACGCGATCGTACCTTACTGGTGATGGCCGAAGATTGATTTTCGTCTCCACCCGTAGGTGCGTATAGACGAGGAGGAAAAAACGGGGTCACGCGAGCCGGATGTATCAAATACCGCGTGTTCCGGGGCACGTCGGGAAATAGGAAGTTCCCGTAGCATCGATGCGGTAGCCCGTGCACAGGGCTGTGCGTTGATTTGATGTACAATAGGCATCGGGGGCGCGACGGCCTAGTGCACCGCAAACCCGTTTTCGCCACTCCGAAAGTGTCACGCGTATAGCGTATACTTCCACCGCGAAATTGTACGACACGCGATTGGAGGCCAAAAAAACAAATTTTTAGGCCTTTGTTGGGTAAAAAAAAAAGATGTACGGAGTAAATTGAGTTTAGCCGAGTGTTCGAGTGACTCTTTGACCCCTGATCTTACGCTGTACCTTGCACACGAGGAATGAACAATAGAGTTACAGGGTGTGAGCGTGTGGGTCGCCAAGTATTTCCGGCAACTTACCCGCGCTCGTTCGAGTTTTTTTTTTTTTTTATTTAGTATCTAGCTCTTACAGGGAGGGGAAAGGGAGTCACCCAGTGAGTGCTCTTTCGATCGACTCCGTGGCCCCGATTTCTCTCTCTCTCTCTTTTCAGGTCGTTCGCGTTAACGGCGATCGCGTTGAAAGTCGTTTACTAGCCTCTTCCAAAGTAAGCCGGTGCCTGGAAACGAGCTAGCGCAGTAACGCCGATGGGAATTTCTTTTTTTTTTTTTTTTTCATTCTCTTTCCACGTGTTTTTACACTCTTTGCTGATTAGTGATTTTGCACAACGAGCGATCAGGATTCGTTACGCGTAAGCACGTTGTATTTTCAGATGTGTGCGTTTATATAATAGCGTTGCCTTTTTTTTTTATATCACTAAAAATTTGATTACAATTTGGGAGAGAAGCAATAAAGTCCGCAACCCCAGCTGAATTAATATTACAATAATCTTCTTATACGAATATATACACACAGCAAAGTAAAAACATATTTCAGGATCACTCGGTGCGTCATGAATTTACGTAATAACAACATCAGGTAGTGTATATCAATAACGACGTGCAAGCTGTGTAAACCTCTCGCATCGATAATGCAATTTTAGCGATACTAGTTTAGTCGGCAACAGCAGCGGTGCTCTGCCATTGGTGGTATCGGATGGTAGGAGATTATCCCGCGAAATCTCGCGATACGCGGTATATTGCGCCCCGGAATATTTCCATCTCTCTCCACTCCTCCGAGCTATTGAATTTTTTAATAGGAATTTTTTTCTTTTTTTTTTTTTTTTTTTTTTTTTTTCATTCTTATTCGGCGAAAAATCTTAACTAGTACAAATTGATGCAGAGTCTGATATTTTAAGATGTATTTATTTATTTATTTTTATTCTTCTTCTTTAATAAACGTATGTACCTTCGTGCAAATATTTACGTGTACTATGTGGGTGTTAAATATAATTTGCAATTACGATTAATAAATATACCACACGATCATCAAAAATCGTGCACTCAAACAGCGATCATATACTCGGAGAAGCGAATAAAAAAATTATCATCCTCGCTTTGTATACCTATTTACGTAATTGGTGTGTTGATCTTCGCGCGGGCATCAAAGACATCTCGTGAGCAAATTCGATCGACCCGGAGGGACTTTAATCCTCGCTTTGATCCGAGTAGCCGGAACATATCTTTGATTAACCGAGAGAAGCAAGGCAGCTACCCTTAAAACGCGGTCGAAAGCCTGGGGGGGGGGGGCAAGAAAGTCAGACACCGCGTAGGGGTGGGGGCAAAGCTCCTCGGGGAGGTAGATCTGAAATTAAACGGGGCGAGCTTCTCGGCTGATCCCGAAAAGCCACTGCTCTCATGGGGAGCCTCGAGGGCCGAAAGCTGTACTCGCCCCCTCGTCAAGGACGTGTAATCCTAATCTTTTCGAGTGCGCAACGAGCAGAGGAACGTTACCAACAATGCCCCGGTGTGAATGTTACCGTTTGTGTAGGAAAGATCTCAAAGCGCCTCGTCTCTCGAGGATTCGGATTGTTTCTGATGCGCACGGCCAAGGGGAAGCTCGCAAACGTTACCTCTCGACGAAAATAAACTCAAATCCATAGATATACAGTCAAACTGAAGCCTATATGTGACCTGCATTAAATTCAATCCTCTACGAGAAAGTAACCTGGAGAAGCGTAAGAACAGTATTGTTTGTTTTGTACTAGGCCATTTGCGTCCTTGCACCTTTTTTTTTTTAGTAATAAGTCGTAATGGCTCTCTTTGCGGGGTGAAAACGTTGCCGACACTGGAGCGAGGAGGAGGTGAGAAAATAGGTCGCGAGTGCACACAATGAATCCGTCCCGCTGCTGCTACTAATTGTAAGCGCGAAGCGCAGAGGGGATCTTTTCAGCATTCACCTAGCACCCGAGCTTTTATTATATTTTTTTTTTTTGCCTTCCTTTCTCCAACGTGCCATTGCCATTAGCGCTTATTTTTAGCAGTCGGCCAAACACACGCGCTCCGTACCCTTATGCCGTACCGATAGCCAGCTGAATTCAATAGAGCGAAAATGGCTTTTTTTTTTTAACAAAAAACTACTACGTGACGCAGCTCTTAATTTATTCGCTCGAGAAATATCCGCTCCTACCGTAGCTGTACCAGCTATTCTTGGAGTCAGCACGCAAATCGAGTTAAAAAAAAAAAAAAGCACTTTCGCGGCTGCTGCAAAGGCCACGTTTTTTCTCCTTCAGTGCGGAAAAAAGGGCGCACAATGGCACTCGTGGTGGTAGGACTTGATAAATGGAATTTTCATCAGCGGACCCGCGAGCACGAATCCCCCTCAAGAACAGCCCCAAGACCGTACGATCGGTCTCGGCTTCTCTTTCGATGAACGAAGCTTAACGAGAACGCGGCCCGATAACCATTTTCCGGGACGAGGTTGCATCAGCTTTTTCTCTCGGTGTCTGGTCATTAGCAAAGCGTTACAGTCCTTGTCCGATATCGCCGCGCAGTTTTTCGGACCGACGTCCATCTTCTCGATTGAGCTTTTCTTTCTGGGTCGCGAGGATCGCCTTTTTTCCAAGCAGACCTCGAGTCGGTGGAAACTGATGGGGGATCGATGTCGAAGAACAAGAGCGCGATCGGGTAATGAGGAGAGCTTTTTTTTCAATCGGTAAGATATCCGCTGTCAATTAATCCGGGAAACTCCTTTTCGCTTGAGCTACGTTTTTTCTACATTTCCAGATATCGTGGCACAAATTTGCTGTGGATGACGGATGGAAGCTGCCACGGACAATCAAAATCGATCCGAGTGATTCTACGGTACGACTGATTTGAAACATTTCTTTCAAAACAAATTTTTTCGAGGCAGCTTGAAAGGAAAAAAAAAAAATTTACAATGTTCCCAAAAGACGGAAAAATGCTGACTCTGCACCCCCACTGCCCTATTTTTACACTTTGCGTATTAAATGGAACCCGATTCGCGTCCAACACCAGCGTTTATAAGAAAGCAGTAAAGGGGAAAAAAAAAAAAAAAAAAAAAAAAAAATAGGACGCAAAGAAAAGCTCCAAGCTTGATTGCTTTCACGATGCGTCGCAAGTTTCCTCCGGACGTGGCAATAAAAGGAAGTAAGAAAAGGGAAGTAGAGTCAGAGGCGTCGAGGGAAAAAAAAGGGAGAAGCGGTCGGGGGGAGAATCTCTGCGTGACTGCGCAGTCACAAACTGCACCTTTTATTGCTTTTTATTCGCGCTTCCCACCGAGATCCATTCTCCCCAGTCGGTTACGTCGGGCGAGCTTTACGAGCGTCTAAATCTTTTTAAGAATAGTCCATTCTGGAAATTTTTTTTCTTTCTCCTCCCCTTAACCTTGCGACCTTTAAAAAAAAAAAAAAAAAAATTGGAGGTGGACCGCTTTATCGGTGGATTTTCTTTAAAAAATAGATCGACCCATGAGGGTGATACATCGGGGAGTGAAGTATTCAATAATACAACTACTTGGGGGAGAAAAAAAGAGATTCCGAGTATAAACCACTTGACTATTTCTTCTACCGTTGGACCTAGGGCTGTTCCACAAACTCGTGGTACAAACAGGAAGAGCATCGCTCACTTCTCGTTGAATAGACCATTCGGTGCGATCTAACTTCAGCTAACTATATACACACACCCACACGTGTATATAAGGCCAATCCGACATCCTTCGGTTCGTTACTCATTGAAAGCCAGAGCAAGTATGTAGGGGGGAGATCCCGGAGAGCTCTATCGACCGCAGCTTCTCTGTGCAGGTGCTGCAGCCGAAAAGCAGCTCTCCCTCTCTCTGTCCAAATGTATAGGTGTACCTCCACACCTTTTCCACGTCACCGGCACTTGACTCCTTTTTTGCGGCGTTCACGATCGAGGGGAACTCACGACGCGCGCACTCGTCCCTGTTTTTCTCCCCCGGAGGCGTCCCCCCCCCCTTTTAAGTTTCGAAAGCTCCATTTTTCCGAACGACAATAGTCAAAAACCAATCGAAAGTTTCAGTATTTCGGGCGAGTCGCGAACTTTTAAAAATATTGTTTTACCGCGTGCTCTCTCTTTTCCTCCATGTATATACATACATACACACGTCAATCGGAAGATTAGTTTGACCTAGTTTCGAGTCACGTCGCATCCGTCGCAATATATGACGGCTGTCACTTGTGCTAACACTGCGAATACACTTGGTGTTTTTCTCCCGGCAAAACTTTGAAAAGGACAAGCGGACACGAAAAAAATAATCACGCGTCTGTCATGAGTGTCCCGTTGTAGATGCGATTGCCGGGAAATTTTTCACGAGTGGTAATTGTGACGGATCGGTATGTACTGTTGTCAGAGTTTCGTCGTTCAGCTGCAAAGTCACTACTTACGATGACCCACAGATTGAATGGATCGTATACAGTACGATCAGTATAGTATTAGAAATGGTAATCTCTGATCTCTATACGGAAGTATATGGGCACTAAAGGATATGCGCTAATCAAGAATATTATGTGTACAATCGTATTCTGCTCTACAACAATTGCAGCACTTTTTTTTTATCTAGACTATCACGTTTTGAGTGACATTTCACCAACGAGGAAGATATAGCGTTAGCACTTTGTTCAAAAGTTACGATACTCTTTTGCATCGCATACACGCGCGGAATGAGGAAAATTCTTACGGTCGACCTAGAAAAATTTTAATTAAGGCTCGAGTGTTATTGCGATCTTTCTTTTCTATACTCGTGCTGGTTTTTGTGGGGCACATTTTTCTTTTTTTTCAAGAAGTAAGAAGAAAAAAAAAAGTAATAATTACATTAAAATTGACGAGCACAGCTCGAGTTTTGAAATACACTGATAATTACAATTTGCTCAAGTCGTTGTATTGCATCACAAAACAATCAGCGGACTGTTTACAAAACACAAGATGATCCTCAACTGGCGGGTCACCTGTACTAATCTCTGCTACACACACGCATACACACAAGCGCGTAAAAAGAAAAGGCTCCACAGTCACATTATATATTATTCATGGGCCGAGTCGCGAATACAATTTCCATATGCAAAACGCTCCTCTGTACACACATCGTCGACGACGCGGCTGTACACCCTGATTTCGACTGGCGCGCGAATTAAATATACGCACCAGCGCTCCGTCGTCCCCGTTTATCATCATTTTTCTCTTCAAATGAAAGATAATTTATCCGACTCCCTCCCAAGTTCTCGGATGAAAAAAAAAAAAAAAAAAAAAAAGAAAACACTTTGCATCCCTCACCGTCACGCTAATCACACGGGATTTCCAAAACACAACTATGTATATACCTGTAGTGCCCGAAAGAGGAGTCACTCGCAGATGGCTGCTGTCGGCGAGCGAGCGAATTTTCATTGCATATTCAGCGGGCCGGAGCCCATAATGTACAGCGACGCGGCTCTCCGCGCGTCCTTTCCAGCAGTTGCAAAGTTATTACGCCAGCCAGTAACAGTTGCAGAGGACACGGAGTTGAAAAATATACCATACGATTTTTTTTCCCTCTCTTCTCCCTCCTCCGTTTGCTTACCTCGTGTATCTATATATATATATGATTATATACACGGTACGGTTCTTGCGTAAAAGTAAGTGCGGGTGCAACGTTGTAATCCACCAGAAGTGACGCTCTGGCGGCAGTCGGGGATTGACGCGTGTACCTTCTCCAAAAGGATAAAAGGAGTCGTTTTGAAGAAAAATACTCCGTTGGAAGAAAAAAGGGGGTTGGAGTGAATTGCTCAGGAATAACAGCCCCGTGCAAAAGGAGGATACGATTGTGTTGTTTTTTGGCGTTAGGGGGATTAAGTTGCTTCAATTTAGCGTCGCCCCCTCCATGCTCTCAGAGAAGATTACTTTGCGCTTTGCCGGATGAAACTGATGAGGTGGCAAATCGAAATCGATGGATAATATCGGATGTTTTCTTATTCCATTGCTGCACGAAAGGATCGACTGCATAGGTGTACGTACAAGTATCGACACCGGGAAGCGAGTTGAATTTTTTGCTGGAAGAAAAACGCCACTGTGTACAGCAAAGAAAAAAAAAAAAAAAAAAAAGAGAGAGAGAGATAAGGGAAAAGAAAAAAAGGATCTCTTGCTCTGTGCTGGCTCGAGTGCATTTAGCTTGTTCCGTTGCGTATAGCCGGAGTAGGTACACACTGGTGCGCAACGCCTTCATGAATAAACAAATTAGACTCTGTTGTTGCTGTACACTTACCGTAAACACGTATACGCACGCGTGTCTTGGTACGTGCGTACATGGGATCCGAGTTGTTTTTCGCAGACAGAGAAAAATGAAAGGGACTGCGTACGGAGACTGATGTAGGGCAAACGGGGGGTGGGAGAGGCAGCCCAGATTTTCCACTCGGAGCAGCTATATAGCCACAGGGATGATAATGGATCGTGCACTCGCCCGTCCGACATTTACGTAATGCGCTTTTCTCTGCGTCCTGACGCCCGCCTTCGATACGCATCTGTACGCGCGACAACGTGTCCGACGACCGGATAAACAAGATTTTGTATACTCAGATGCGCTTACACGGCTAATCTCATTAGCTGTTTATTGAAACTGTCGTACGAGTGTTTCATAATGTACCATCCCTAAGAAAAATAAGAGATAGAGAGAGAGAGAGTACAAGACACAAGTCACTAATATGCTGTTGCTTCTCAAAACTTTTGTAATCACGTACGTTCCCGCGTGCACCCAAAATATGTATTATTATTATGATTTACGGAAAAGCGCGACAAACTCAGGAGCAGTGCCAGCGGGGCCCGGGAAATACATTATATTTCTCATCCCCGGCGACACGTGCTCACCCACATCAGATACCGAGCGACAGTGTGAGCACAGCACAGCGTGGGCGACACGCGTCTACATCAGCCATTCTTCCCTCGCATGTACATGTATACACACCGGGTATGGTATAACGCTCATGGCAATCCGGAAGCGACTCTGACTATACGCCCGTCAACTCGGTATTAATTATACAACTGCACTTCATCTCACTCCTGACTCGCGTGTGGTGTATCATTCGCGCACTTCCACCCCCTACCCCCCATCTGCTGTACACTGCCTTACAGTGTAATGCTTGCGTGGTCACAGTGCACCGCCAAAGCGTATATTAATTCCACGATCGAAGCACCAAAGACGCCGAGGAGTAATCTGCTCGTGCCCGCGGTGCGCTCGAAATGGATTACCTAATGCGCCTCTCTGTGGTGCTCGATAGATCACGGACCCGATGGCGAGTAAATGCTGTCGTAATAATGCTCTCGAGGTCAATTGTATGGGTCAGCGTGACGGGGAATTTTTAGGCAGCTCGCGTCGCTTGGAAATAATTTTGTAACTAGATGCGCGCGGGAGAAGAGGGGTATTTGGGTCGAGCGAGGGTTTTTTTCGAAGCTTTTACTCGAGAGACTTGAATTTCAAACGACGCGGATGAGAGAGCAATTAGCTGGGACGGGTGTACGTGTATTTTCGTTCGGTAGGTATGGGGTTGATTGAGGTACAAAAGGTACGTATATAATGCTCGGGACATTAGTCCCGGTAATGGCATTAATTGGGAGTCGTCACTGATTATACCAGGGATAATAGTATTTCATAAAAATTTGAGCTCTACCGCGCTGTGTAGTAGTGCTGGCGTCCTACGTGGTTGAGGGTCCAAAACCGCGGAGTAGTACAAGTGCGACGATATTTAGAAATGAATTTCACAAATAAAGTGATTGCAGATAGGTATACCTTATGTGTGAGTAATAGTTTTCTTCATCTACCGTGTATTAAAGGTAACTATAATGTAAATAGTACTGCAAAATAATTTTAGTAGCCCAATCATCACGTGGAAAGTTATACCTATTGATCGAAACAGAATAAAATCAGCCAAGGGAATAACTTCGAGGCCAATCTGAACAAGCTCGTAATGATAAGGGTTGGAAGTGTATTGTTCCGATGTATCAGTGAGAAAAGCTAGAACGACAAATGCGCTTCCTCATGGCTGGCAGAGTTTTTTTTTCCTCCAGATTCGTGCAATTTTTCTCCATCTAGCACGAATCGATTGGGGTGTAATCCAGCTCTCGCGTGTAATTAAAAGTTAAGGTAACACATTAGTAAGGGAACCCGGAAAATGGCTTTTCAAAAAAAGGCCCACCCCACCTCTCTCGTGTTGAGCTCCCAACTAATTCACGAAACGTATAAAGTGGTCCGAGCTTTTTGCACTTGCGTCAAGCTCCCTGATGCGTTACATCATGTTTTTAATTCATTTCCACATCAGCTCGTCGCGAGTGTAATATCCGCAAATTTCGCGAGGGGCGTAAAATATACGGCTTTCGTGATGATGCATAGCAATACCAACGCCAGTCCTCGTCTTTCAGCTGCTAAAGTACGGGAGCACCAGTTGTGTGTCATTAATATTAACGCGCCGCTACGTACCAAGTCGTTCGTTGTATCACTAAGTGCATGTAACCCTTCTACCCCCTCATCCTCTTTCGTTACGGACACGTGCGTACGTTTCTTTAAATATTGTAAATCCAAGCAGTAGTCACGGGGTGTGGAAGCACTAGAAATTCCTTTGTCGAGGGAAAAAGAGAGCTCACGTGGAGGGAAAATTGTGGGTGCAGGGTTCGCGGCCTTTGCTGCGGTGTACCGGAACTCCAACGGGGCGAAAGTACTGCCGCGAAATATGCGTAATTTCACGTTTAATCCGGCTTTCGTTCTCTCCGTAAAACATTTTACACGTTGCGTCTGACGTTTTACCTCGTGATGGTGGTGCTGCCGACGGGAGGACAAAAAAAAAAGGACCGTGCGGGTAGTATGGAAAAAAAAGTGAGGAGCGCAAATTTTGCGACGGAGCCACTCCTTTGTGTGTTTTGCGACTGACTGCGTACAGGAGGGGATTTTTCGCTGTTTCGTCGGATCTGCGTTGCAGGTTTTTATTTATCTTTTTTCGTGATTTTTTCTTTGCTGTCGGAATGTGTGCGTCTTTGCGAATTTATCCTTCGCATGGCGTCCAGCTGCAGCTGAAGGATTAAGGGTTTTAAAGATCTGGACGAGTTTTGTAAGATTCCATTTTTGTTCTTGGGTCTTGTACACCACTATATGGAGGTCATTGATATAAATACAATACTTTGATTTATTGCAAAAGAAAAAATTAATCATCGTTCCAATATATATATATTTTTTTTCTTATAATACATACACACTCTTTTGTAAATATTTATAACGAAAAAAAAGGCTTATTTGATTTTTAACCTAAGATTACTCGTCGACTGCAATATTCAATAGTAGAGATAGACAAGTAAGGTAAGACGAGCCATCGGTGGGTCGGATCTTATTTAATACATCTATTATTTTCAGTTTGTAAGTTGATATAAAAAAACACGTGTATACTACGTTGCATTGTCATATATTATTGGTATTGGTAAAAAAAAGTTTTAGCTACTCTGAGAATTAAGTAGTAAAGTCAGACAAATACAATAAGACGAGCCATCGATGGGTCGAATTTGTTTTTAGTATGAATGTTGTTTTTAATTTGCAAGATGATATAAAAAATACATGTATCTACGTTGTATTATCAAATATCATTGGCTCATTGGTAAGAAAAAAAGTCTTAGCTACTCTAGAAATTTGGTAGTAGAGTCAGACAAGTACGGTAAGACGAACCATCAATGGATTGGATTCGGATTTTAATATGGATGTTATATTTTCAATTTGAAAGAGGGTATAAAAATATGTGTGGGCATTTAATTGCATTGTAGTATATTATTAGAATATAGGTTGAAAAAAGTTTTTAGCTGCACTTGAAATGAGGTAGTAGAGTCAGACAATTAAGGTAAGACGATCTATCGAGGGATCGTATTTTTATTTAATATTTGTATTATTTTTAACTTGTAAGGAAGAAATCAAAATGAAACACGGGTACTTTCTATTTAGTTGTTTATAATAAGCTCATTTAGCTACACTTAGGATTAAGAAGTAGATTCAGACAAGTAAGGTAAGACGACGTATCAGTGAGCCACATTTATGTTTAATGCATTTACTACCTTCGATTTGTAAGTCGATATAAAAAAACATGTATACACTATTTTGGAATACCATCTTTTATTAGCATGTTTGTTAGTGAGACGTCTTAGCTACACTGAAAATTTGATAGTAGAGTTAAATATACACGATAAGATGAGCCATGGATGGGTCTGATTTGTTATTTATATTTATGTTATTTTCAATTTGCAAGACGATACAAATAGATACGTGTACACTATGTATCGCGATATTGCATATTATTGCATAATATTGGTACTCTAAGCCGTTTGTTTACATGCAAGAATTTTTGCCTGATTTTGGTTAGAGGAAATTAGACAGTAGAGCCAGACAAGTACGGTAAGACGACCCATCGATGGGTTGGATTAAAAAAAAATATATATGTATTATTTTCAATTTGACAGAATGAAATGAAAAAAAAATCACGTGTACACAAGATACATTCATTGTCATTTATAATAAACATATCTGTTGGAAAAAAAGTATTAGCTAGACTTAGAAGTAGGTTAAAGAAATAAAAGATTTTATTCACATGAACTAGTCCCCAACAAAAAACAGAAAAGCAAATAAAAAAGCTGAGATCGATGAATCATAGACATTGTGATTTATCTATTTTTGATTGATTAAACTTTCCGGGCTCGAAAGCTTGTCACGTTTCAAGAGAATAGGAAAAACGTCTCGTTTTATTGATGTCCCATCAAGAGCAAGGAGCACGAAGCGCACGACATCTTTTCTCCCCCATCTCTGGACATCATGAGTTGTACCCGTAAAACTAGCTCAAGGTCAGCATTTGCCGCGCATACTTTTGTGTACGTATAGTACGTACCATTAGAGAAAATCAGGCCATTATGGGCCATGTAAGTGAGGGGTCGTAGGTGAGGTAATCAGTGTGAGCCTTGAAACGCTGCTCCATCTTCTCTCCCTCTCTCTTTAGAGTTGCATTGTGCGGAAATAATTAAGCCCACCCGGGTTAAGGTTGCACCTTTTCCCACGCCTCCTTCGTCCTACTCCTCGGCTCTTTTCTAAGCTTGAGCTCTGCCGCCCCGCCTCTTCCGGGTACCAAGATGACGCGCAAGGATAGTAGTTATGCTCGTGCGAAACTTTGGCAATCCGGCCCTCACCCTCTCCCGTTCTCTCGAAATTTGCATCCTAATGCCATGGCAGTAGCTGGGGGATGTATATAATTACTCGATCGCTCCGTTTCTCCTCCGCCCGACGCAATGAATTTCTCTTTCCGTTCCATTCGGGCTCTCTTTACCGCGGCATATCGCACGTGTAGACGTACAGCTGGGAAATAAAGTAAGTTCAAACGGTGATGAGCCGCGACTGCGCGCATTGTTTGAGTTTCAACTTTCGCGCGATGGTGAAAGCAGAAGCTTTGCAGGAGGAGAAAAGCTGGCGAGCACACACGGAAGGCTGACCTGATTTTCCGATTCTACTATCGAATGGCTCTCTCGTAGCGTATTCGCCAAGTCGGATCACCCTTCCTAATGACTTTGGGGGAGACGGGAGGAATGGGGGTAGAAAAGTTTAATTCGCGGAAAAACTTGAACTGCGAGCCCCACTGCACCCCTCCACCCTCCAAAGACGTACACACGGGGGTCTCTTGACGGCTTTTCAGTATAACTGTACCAAATGCTGGTAAGACAATTATTTTTCGAGAGTATCCCTCTCCCCTACTCATCCTCTTTTGCTCCAAATATTCCGGATTAAAAGTTCGCCCCTTGAATTTATTTCAAAGTTACTCGTGCGAATTTAAAACGCGGCTCCCTTAAGTAGCGACGTTTGAAAGTATAATTTGGCTCGCGAGCGCATTTTAAAACGTATGATTACGAAATAATTGTTTTTTTTCTTTTTTTTCTTTTACTCTCGTCCAAATGACAAGTGTGCCACGTGAAAAAGTGCGTCAGTACGATTCTCGTAGCCTCGTATTTCTGCGTACCATTGTTAGCCCCGCGTGTGTATTCATCACTGCAAAGCCATATTTCCTCCAAAGGTTGAATGGCGCCTACGGTAACATTTGCCGCGCAATTTGCGTTAACATCGATATTGCGGCCCTTTGTGCATAGGTGTTCACGTGAGTACACGCGACTTGAGATGCTACTTCCCCGCGCACGGTACACCCACTCGATCTCCGGCTTCGATATTAATTAAACTAAAATTAAATTTCCATTTGAGCGAAGTTTGCGTCGATCGCGGGGGTAATTACTTATTCAACTCAAACAGTTAATCAATGCATGCATGGTTATGCGCTGCACGTACACATACATAACCGGGGGGAGGGGGGGAGCTCATTAATTTCTGATCTTCCTACCTATACATCGATCACGCACGCGTGGTATCAACATTTATGAATAATAATACGGCAAAGCCTGATGGAAAATTATAATTCTGTTTTTGACGATTTCAACGTGAAAGTGCATACGAAAACAAGTATTAAACGTCAAAACGGAGAATTTAAGCGTCAAAAGCAGTTGGAAAATTTGGTTGAGCTCGTGTAGCTCGTTTTAAGGGTTTCCGATGACCAAAAAAGGTAGGGAGTATGATACAGAAATAAAGCAGCTCAAGGCAGCGTCGGGGAGAAACACAACGCAAAGAGCCGCGCGAGAGTACAATTTCCGCTGTAGGTATCGTCGCAGAAGTAATGCCACGCTTTTGCCTCTCTCTCTCGGCATTACCTCCGGGGTCTATCTTTGAAGCACACAAAGCAGAGCAAACGTGCAAGTTTTCTTTTCAGTCAACACTTTGTTGCCTGCTGTGCGAATTTTTTCGTGATTTTGACTTCTTTTGTCATGTCAATAATTAAAGTTTGGCTGTAGGATTCTTATAGACTATATTTCTGTAAAGATTATAAGTATTTCAAAAAAAAGGTTATTTATAGTTTGAACATGTAGACAGTTAACTTTCAAGATCACTCCATACAACTGTTAACTATATGTTCAAATACGTTTTTATGATATGCAAAAATAAAGGTATAACTATAATTCCGGTTAAAACACAGTTACTGTGAGTCAATGAGTTTGAGCACATCTGTAAGCTGCAATGTAAATCATGGAATCTTATAAAACTTGAGAATACGTTTTTCACAGTTGTAAGAACCAATTTTTTTTTATAATATATCGAGATATGTTGAAAAAAATTTTAGCACTTAACGATTAAGGATACGATATTTACGCCAAACGAAATGAAAGCTGAAGTAAATCCTTACAGGTTTAAGGAAAAGTTTGTGATTTAAAATTTATGATTAAAAATTATGGAGTTTTTAAGTCAAGGAAAGAAATCTGGGGACGTATACTTTATTCATCTGAATGCGATAGTTCCAGCTCTTGACTTCAAATCTGTAATACTTTAGAACCTCAAAATCACGGAATTTTTTTGACACCCCAAGATTTTTCCTTCAAGAGGACAACGTTTTCGCTTGTACAATAAAAATCGACCGAGAGAGCAAAAATGCATTTCCCAGAAAATCAAGACGCTGGAGAAAAAATCAAAGTTGATTCAGCAAGCTGTATTGAAAAAAAGCGATATCTCTGCTATATCAACAATCAATGTAAACGGCTGTATGGATCTTTATTGATTTTGTAGTTTTATTGATTCGGTAAATTTTTATTACTTCAAAACACGAGTACCTATAATGTGTTGAAAAAACAAAAAAAGACGTTTGGAAAGTCACCCAGTGCTGATGAACCAATTAAATTAAATCGGACAATCATGGGTAAATATATCTTTATGCGCGTAACTGTGTGTGTGTGTGCATTGCGAGCGGCGTAATGATTTTTATTCGAAGACAGGCCATTTGCACAATCCACGACCTACAGAGCGGAAGAAGTTTTAGCCAAGTGCTCGAAATTTTTGGTAACCAGCCAAGCGGACGAATCGATGCCGAAGCGTTTAGGTATTAAGGCCGATTCACGGTGAGATGCGGGCCAAACAAGAACAAGTGTACACATATATACATGGGTACGCGCGCCTCCCTCTGCCTCCTGCTGCCGTTGATTCCGTTCGCTCGAGTTTCCCTTTCTCCTTGATATACTTATTCGGAAGGTGGACAAAAAATCGCCAGACTTTGAAACTTTTTCAACTCACGTTTTTACTCGGTAAATTTTTCAAAAAAACATGAAACATGTATGGTTTCGGTGGTGAAACTATAGCTCCTTCGCTATGCCAACAATGCGAAACTAACAAGCATCGCAGCCGCTCGATGCATCGGTAGCTTAGACGATACAGAGCCATCTATTCTAAAGTCAAGCTTCGAATGTATAATACACAAAGGATAACAGTAACGATCAATCGCATCACGCGAAAAATAAACAGCTGCACTTATCGCGAAATGGCCAGACAATATTTTTTTTTGTACACGTATTCTGAGAACCAGCTAATAACTTTCCAATAGGAAAGCCGTAAACTTTATCGCAGAGAAAATAATGTACCAACTATGACAGATCAATCCATTTTACAGCGTTGATAGATGTAGGTGTATAAATGCGTGTTACGTGAGAGAGCTTAAAATAATACATGAATCTTGTTACCATCACCTATACAATTATACTGCAAAGTGCCATCCTTCACCCAGCCTCTTTTTTCCCCTCTCTGATGTGTTTAAATAACTCATTGAAAGCCCAAAGTACATGTACTAAAACACGTAAAGAGACAGAAGAGAGAAAACCCGAGTAATTAAGCATGAAAGTGGGAAACAGGTAGGTACATACAAATATGAAAAGGCGGGCGCGTGGGATTCTAGTTTCGCGAAGCGTGAGCACTTTGGCAGATTTCGCTCTGTTCCCCAGAGTGGCGCGTGTTTTCCGGGTTCAGGAGGCGTGTGTGTATGTGTTATACGCAAAGCTCAAGATTCATCGAGCGTTATGAAGTGGTTACGTCAGTCTGAGTATTCCCCCGTTCGCGTGAGCCGGGCTCAAAGCGTTTCGTGTGTGTGTATACATATACTTGCGCAGCTTATAATAATTCATATCTGCACGGCTTTCGAGTTTCCGTATCTTTAACATTTAGTATTGGTTATCATTGAGATGTACACTTGATTTTTACCGAATATAATCAATACACGAGCATCGAGCTTGCAAGCTCGCGGGACTTTATTGCTGATGTTAAGAAAAGAAAAAAAAGATCTGGCTGCGCCCTCCAAGAGTTGTTATTGGGAGGTGAAGTAAAAAAGATAAAAAGGACTGGCTTTCGAGAAAGAGGAAATTAAGCTCTCCGGGCACGTGTTTGCTGGCTGGGAGAAGGTGCCACGGGCGACAAGTGCTACGGGTGATGATAATGGTCCATACGTTCGGTGCCCTCCTCTAAACTTTTTTTTTTTTCCCCACCCCGTACTTCAGGGCGCAGGTTCCGGATTTGTTTTCGTGCACAATGTACGCGTGGATATATTATTCATTCATTCGAGCATTTTCCAGCAAAAACATTTTCATTCCCGTAATTTTTTTCTTTACTCGTTTGCCGCTTCTTTTCAATATCGGACTTCCCCCCCCCCTCCCCCGAAAGCTATATTTTTGCGGCAGTACCCATTGTACCGCTTTTCAATGCTAAGCTCGCGATCGCGTGATTAATTGCCAAATTGGATTTCGAGGAGGGCAGAGCGGATTATAGCAAAATTGAATCTCACGATTTTAAAATCAAATTTGCATTTTAATCGAGCCGCATATATACACTCGTACGTAGTTATTGCAGTGCATCGATTAAACGTCAATTATACTTACACCACCCACAAACCCGATAAAACCTTCTTTTTTTCGAAAGACAAAATTTTTCCGATTCAATATTCCGAGAAAAAATATAATTGCCTCGTTTGGTTGAATTTGACGATATCAAAATAATCTGCTGATACCCTCCAAGCAGTCTACAAAACATTTTCATGCCACAATGGTAATTGCACTTTAAAATAACCATCAAGCCCACCAGCTAAGCAGTTTCAGAGCGATTAAATTATAATTTATCCCCTGTGCTGTACAATGTATACAGCTATAGGTACTTTTAATCGGGGTAGCACGCAATATTATTAAATGACGTTGTCATTGTTGTTGCATGTTGAATTTGACAATTTGTAGCCTCTGTGAAAATTTAATTGGAAATGCAAAAACATTTTTGAAAAATGGGGAAATACATTTGGCTCTGAATTTTGTGCCAACAGATACCAGGGAGGTGACCAAATAAAACTCCCAAAGCCCCTCATCGATTCTTCGCGAGAAGCCATGGGTATAGCCCGAGGACACACACACACAAGGGATTCTCTTTCTTGTGGAAAGTGTGTCGCCACATTGAAAAGTCCTCGAACACGGTCCAAAAGAGAGAGAGAGGAAAGGAATAATGGCCGGTCAGCCGGAGGGGCTTTTCGAATCCAAAGCCACGATCAAACATCACCCCTCGATATTTTCCTCGAGCTTGTGCCCTCTCGTGTAGGTATTACGCTCTCGAGTCTCCTTACGTTGGTTACTTCCACGAGCTCCGACCGAATAATACCTCCAGCGTCTTTCCAGATCTTTGCACATTGTTTGCGCGTGTGATTTCTAAAGGATTCGGTGAACCAAACTACGACCAGTACGTAAAATACTCTCCCACGGGATCGAAAACTAAAGTAACTATAGAATCTCCCCGACAGTGAAAATCCTCCTACGTTCCTAAATACGCTAAAGGACAAAGGATCGGAATGAAATATCGTGTATGAGTATAATTACAGGACACCTTTGGTTTTGCCCGACAAACACACACACACCTCAAAGTTTCGAAAGGAAAAGCAGAAGAGGGAGGAGGTTCCTTCCTCGGTAATTTTATTCGTGACCTAGTTTAACTGGCGGTGCAGCCGATACTCCGAAGCGACGTCTCGTGCGCGAAAGAAAAAAGTGTACTCGTTGGTCGGAAGCCGGAAACGCCCGACCGAAAACGTCAAAGTCGATATTCATCGCTGGTTATTCTCGCAGCCAGTATTATAACAATCCCAGAATGTTCGTTCCCATGAAAAATTGAAAGGACTACCTGTGCGGGCACCTCGTTTTTCCCCCCTCCGGAAAAATAAATACACACAGACCTACTTCCAGAGCGAATGAAGGGAAGGAAACAAATTCCATCCAAAGGCATTCGCGAGAGTGCGCTGAAAAATTTTCAATACCCCGTGTCGTCCGGTACACACCCAGATGGCACGGCTGATTGACACTTTTCGCCCCGAAAAAATTCCCAACGCCACTCACGAGAGCCTGTACATGTACATGTGTTTAGACGCGTAGCACCTTTGGGAGGGGAAAGAATACAATGATGCCGGTGTAGTTGAGGGATATAAGTGGTGACTTACGGGGGTTGGCCTGTCGCTTCGTCCGTGCCAGCGTACAACACGCGAGGACGCCTCGAAAAAACTTGACTCTCTGCCCGCACCCCCTTTTCGTGGGAATGTAAACCAAAGTCCGGGCTCCTCTTTGCACTTTGGACAACTTTTACGACCAGACTGTGGACCCGCTCGTGCTCTTTAACTCCAGCCAAGTCGCGTAAAGATTTGCCGGTATGCGCCGTCCTCCTTCGCCCTATCCTTGGACATAATGCACTTTGTATGGTACACTGCACAGTTAACATTCTTATTTGGGTCAACAACTTGGGCTCAAATGTATAATACCATTTGCTCCGTCGGATGTAAATGAATAAAAATATAATGCCGCCCACCCTCCCAGCTATTGTGTGAATGACTATTGTTTGCACATTTGGAATTGTAAACTGAGATCTTTTTTTTTTTTTTTCAATGTTAACATTATTTACACGCTGTTTTTGGGGTATTTGGACATGTGAACCCACACGTTGTCATTTCACACGGAGTACGAGGAAAAAAAAACCTGTGTCCATTAGGGCATCGCTGTAAAATAGATCGATCAAAAGCGATTATTCCATTTACAGTTCTCCGTTCGATACACCGAAAGTCCCATTGACTTTTACCACCCCACAATACATAGCAACGCAATCATAATCCATCACACCGATACCGATTTCATTACATTTCATCTAGATTCTCGCTCGGCCCGGCATCGCGATAAAATTGAAAAATGAAATTTCCCTCCCAGTCGCGTACCTCTGAAAAAAAAAGTCCCTCAAATCGAGAATACCCCCCTCACCTCTCGCCGGTACGAACAGGGCCATCGATCACGGACCGGCTGATCTCATCGCTCTCTTCCTTTCCGCGTGAGATGCGCTCTAGCTTTTTTTTCCTCCACTTGCGTTCCTCCGACAAGAAAAGCCCGAGGAATCGCTTCCCGAGACACGGCGGCTCGAGAAAACCGTCCGTCTGAGCCGATGAATTATTAAACCCCTTCCACCCCTGCGCCCCTCGTGAAAACTTTTTCAATATAAAATCGACTAGCTGGAGGGAGCTCCGAGCTGCCGATGTTTCGAGCCGCAACTTTTTTCGAGTCGCGGGAGCGGAAATCCAACAGGAGGTAGCCGAATGGAAACGAAGCGACTCGGCGACCTACTTTTGCACAAGTGCGCCCAGTCATTTTGCCCGCTCGGCTTCCCCTGTACCGCGTAACGGTTTTTAATTTCAACCCCCAGGGATACGAATTTAATCCAATTTCAAATTACACAGCGCCCCCCTTACCATCACCACATCTGGGTGTACGGTAATTTTTACCGATACTCCCGACAGCCTTGCCGAGCACCAAAGTTGGCCGTTGCTGGAATCCGCAAAGCATACACTCCCCCCCGCGTGTACACACGGTACTGCGAGCTTTTTCACTTTCGCTGCTCACCTGTTGGCTGTAAACGAGTACCGTGAAAATAATGAAATCACGAATTTCTAACTTGAAATCCTGCAGTCCGTGAGAGAGCAATCGAGTTACCTCTCTGTGGATTACACAGCAGTTCGTGTGATGCAAATGAAACGATGGAAAACCAGATTTTATCGACCCAACTGAAAAAAATGCCCCCATCTCCCGGTATAAAATAAAAAAAAAAACTTTTATACGAGGTCGTGAGCGTTATCTCCCATGCATGTAGGAGTGTAGTCTCAACTCGAATCGATAGAGCACGCAGAGAACGGGATAACGAGGCTGGCTCCGTCCTCGGGCGTTAATCGACGCCTATACGACCTAGGGGTGAGAGAGGGGGAGGTGGGGTGTTACTGCTGGCTCTTCTTGAGCGAGAAAACGTGGAAAAGGAAGGAGAGGAGACATCGTGTATATACGTGTGGCTCTTGAGGTCAAGGTCGCCTTTTCCCCGGAGCTCCAGCCGAGCTCTCCTTTTCCGGGGGGCCTCTCTGGGCTCTTCTTCTTTTTTTTTTTTTTTTCTACTTTTCTTCCGAATTTCCCATCGTCATGCAAGCTAGAAAAAAATATAGCTCACGCAGCTGTCGTTTGTGGATACCCCTGGCGATTTAATTACTAATCGAGTGCTTTGGAGCTTCTTGCTGCCGCTGTAATGGGCTACCCGGAGGCACGCGTTGTGAGTGACGAAAGAGAGCCTCCGAAATCACTTGGTTGACTTGAAAATTCTACCCATACTCGCTCGAGTTGCTATTGATCTTGCGCTCGGAGACATTCCTCTCGAAGCTTTTTAATTACTCACTCATCTCCATGCTTTTGAGTTAAAAAACAGTCCTCGGTACCATCCAACGAAAAAAGCTCCGCTCGACCGAAAACCATCACCTCTCGTTTCGGATCAGAGATTTTACAAACGAAGCTCGAGCTCAACGACGCGTACACGTTTATTCAGCGTTCATATAATTCCAAAGCGAGTCATGCATGGTCATTAGCCATCCTACGTGTATAAATGTATGGCCAATCGATACCCATACACGAGCGTGAGCTTTTTTTTTTTTTTTTTTCTTCTTTCCGTGCTTCTGTGTACAATACGCTCGTTACGAGCATCGATTTTTTCGGCGACAAATTAAAGGGAGCGTCCTTCATATACACACGTACGCTCGAGCAATTCCGCGATCCTGAAACTCGTTACGCCAGAGCTACGGGTGTAAGACAAAAAAAGCTCGTTAGAGAGCGTTTTTCCTTTTTTTTTTTTTTTTTTTCTTCCTCGCTTCGTTGCTCGGACAATAAAATGTAAAAGCGCGTTACGGTAGTCAGATTACATGTAGTTTTTCCGAGCAGTGAATGTAAATGTACCGTGTTTGGCACGAAAGGCACGTTAGGACCCTGTCTTGCTGTAGCTTTTTAATAATAGTACGATAACAAAGATGTGTACATGTCTCAAGGATCGAAAATTTTTCCCGCTACCTGCTATATGCGGGTAATATAATGCTCTGTGCAACAAAAGCCGTGTTTACGTGTCGTAAATCTGGACCATGCACAGAAAAGCTCAGGTGGTGATTCGCGAAAGGCGCCCGTTTATTGTTTTTTTTTTTTCCATTCACGATGCCGTTCTTGTACTTTGGATGAAGCCAAGGGGTTTAATCTTGTATTTGTACACGTGTCTGAAAACATATATTTTCTAACGCCATCAATACACTTTTTCAAAAAGTACGTTCGTTTTTCATGCTCCATCCCTCCTTTCCGTTTTATAGCTCTATCTTCTTCTCTTGCCAGGAGAATACCAATTTTTTATGTATCCATAGCTTTCATTTTCCCCTGTTGTGGCGTTACGGAGGAATAAAAAATTTCTCTTGCCACTTGATCGAGTTGTCATATCGGAAACCCATTAACCTCCTTCTCCTTTTTAACGCTGCGATGATTCGTTTTATATCCAAATCAATGGCTCGTAATGTGATTTCTATCGAGAAAGTAATGAAATGCTGTACCCACCCTCTCTGAAACGCTACTGTGATTTGATAGAATCTTGGAATCGTGTAACTCATCGTCAAAGCATCCACTTTTTTTGACTAAGTGACGTATTGATTTTTTTAACAAAGAGTTATTTATTAGATTTAAATTAAATGTTTGACTGCGCTAATAGCATTTCCTCAACTCGTTGCGGCTTTAATTTTCAACTAAAGATTCGATTATGCTAGCGTAGTTTATACATTTTATACTATTGTTTGCGCTCTTGATATATTTTGTAATAATTGTTTTGAAGCTGCACTTGGTTGTACCACAAANTTTTTTTTTTTTTTTTTTTTTTTTTCAAACGGTGTTGAGATAGTTCGAAAACTTTTGTATTTTTTTTGGATGAAGCTGTATTATTCACAGTTTTTCTAGTTGTCTGTAAATCAAAGAGAGCGTATCCTATAAAGGTATCTCGGGGGAGTATAAATAGAATTTTTAACTCCCGAATGGGTAAAATAGTACTTGCATTGGCGTCTTTCACGACTATAGATTCATTTTATTTTGAGGAAGCTTCCCTCAATAATGTACCAATATATATGGTGTCAAAACAAGTGCAGGTTTAAAAAAATTGTCAGAATACCGTTTGCGCTTTTCCTAAAAAAAAAAAAAAAAAAATTTCATCCATCGACCGACAAAGCCAGAGATTTCCAAACGCAATATAATACTTTTTTGGTGATGTTTAAAAATCGAAAATCCATAACTTTGCTGTTTCGAGATCTAATCGTATCCGTGGAATCTCACACGATCTCACACTTTCTTGAATTTCGTAAAAAGAGCTGATTCACAAATTTTTTTTTTTTTTACGGTGATCAGTGAAAAATACTGCAATCCATCAAATACACCACTACCAAGAAAAGTCTCAGCCCCTTTGGAGTTTACGAGCCTACCTATGTGAGTATACCTCAGCTGGGCATCTGTTTTCGGCCGTAAAAAATCTCCCGCTCGATTCTCGAAACTTCCAAGTAAAGACAATCCATGGAGCACATAAAGTTTCGACACGAAAAATAAAGTTCGTTTACTTCAAATACTCAAATGTTAAAAATCTGCCAACTTTTTAAGTTTATATTATTTTTTTAAACAAATCGTACGATACAATGAGTCAATTATTAAACCTTTACCGTAAATCAACATTTGATTTTTTTTTATTTCATGCCAAAAAACTACCTTGACGCGCAAAAAGCATGAAAAATATACTTATATCGTTACCATCACAAGTTTCGGTGACCCATAATTCTCCAATAGCTCCAACTCCTCGATCCCCTACAATAACAAAGCAGGACATAAATATTTGTGCAGTATAAGCAACGTAAGTGCCAGTTCAATCGGAACTCCGCACTAATATCACGTGCATATAGTATATCTGCTCGCCCGGCACCTCCGAAGCGACTAATTATAATACGTCTGACTATTAATAATACGACGTGGCCGAGGAATGTGTACGCGCAGTGCCGCTCGCGCTTCCGTTTTCGCGGAGTCTGCCAAAAACTCGCGCTATCCAGAGCTAGAATTTAGCCCCGCCCGCTCGCGAATGGGCCGAGTTCTTCTTTCGAATCGGGAACCGAACGGACAAAAATAAACCCTGAATTACCTCGCGTGAGCTTTTTTTTTTGTTTTCCCGATTTATTTGGCGCGCAAGGGACTCGCGTTTGACGAAACCGAGGTAAATTTGATTTTCATTGCGCGGGTGCTTACCTCTAATTGGAGCTCTGCCGGTTGTTTAATTAATTGCAGAACAACAAGGTCCCACTCGAAGCCCCGTCGCGGGGGTGCAATTGTTTCTCGTCCCGCGTAATTTGCACCATTTGATTGGATCTTGCTAGATTTCGGGGAAAACCAGTTGTTTATGCATCGATAAAGTGCGTGATTTTTCTTTTGTAAAATATACATGGGGTGGAGAAAATGGCATTTTTTTTTACATTACTCGTAAAATTTGCTTGTGAGCTGATTTCTGCCACCCAATACACCCCATCACGTGATACTCGTACAGTAGATCGGCAAACAAAGCGATCGCATCGGAAAGGCCGAGCCAAAGTCTCGGGTTGAAAATTTACGAGTCTCCCGCGGAGGGAAAAGCAAAGGAAGGTTTTTCAGGCTCGAAGCCTGCGATGTGGATGATAAAGCTTGCAGACGATGATAAGAAGCCACGCGAGCCCAGCTCGTAGCTGCTTTGAGCTTGGCTCTTGATATATATATATATACATTCCAAGTAATTTAGTAGGCAAAGACGCCGCAAGCTTCCCGGGAAGAGCTGGAGGCTGGGGCTGCATAAACTTTACCTGGGGAAAGTTTCCCGCATTGACGCGAGCCGAATACAGAGCGGCCCCGTGTACACAACCTTACGGGGCATTTACATGTACACACCAACGTGCATTAATCGAGCGCCTACCCCATGCATATATATATATATGATATCCTCATGGGGTCAGAGGAGAGCTTTTACCTCGGAAAGATGATTACCTTCTGGGTCTTTGACGATTCTAGGACCATTTTCATTTCGAGTTTCGGGGGGAATGAAAAATTTCACGTCCGCTGGGCTAATCGAATTTTTAGCCGTGATAAATCACCGCGGGCATTCAAAGAGAACACATAATGAATCTCTCCCCTCGGGTCTTCCTCTTTCGCGCGGTTTTTATCTCTCGGGCGTTGGTGTTGAAAAATTTACGTCACGTTCCAGCTCGAGTTGTCTCACGAGGCTGCGAGTTGCGCTGATTGTTTTCGTGCCTTTTCATTATTTGTTGCTCTTCGTTGCTTCGAAAGTCTTTGGAGACGAAAACAGTAGGCGGGACTTTACAGGACACGATTGTTTGTTTTTTCGTTTAAAAAAAAACCTAAGAACTTTTCTTTTATAAATAAATAGACAAAGAAAATTCCAAACGCGCGAACGCCACGCGGAAAAGCTACCCGTGCGTACTTCTCGATTACCCTTTGCCAGAGCCGTGTACACACCGCGTCCAACTTTTTTTCGACTCTCTCGAGATCAATCGATGCTCTATACTCTTTCTCTCTTTCTTGGGTGCTGAAAATAGATAGCTTTGTCGGGCTGTGCGCTCGTGAATTACTCGCGTGCTCGAGTTAATTAATAGCCTGCAGTTGGATTGCGGTGCCTTGATTTTTCGGGCTGTACGTTCTTCACACCGATACGTTTGGATATTCAATGTTTTTCGCACCTTTTCAATGTAAAAGAAAACTTTTTTTCTTTCATCAGTGCCATTATTTCAGGGTTTATATATATCACATATAACGGGACTTAAACGTATAGATGATTAAATATTTAACTTCAAAAATTATATACCTATACTTGGAGTGTGAGTATCCTAGCAGGTGAAGGAAAATACACATACCCACGTATATATAAATGTACAAGTTATACGGCATTGAAAATGTAGGTGCTAGCACGAGTACACGGCCGATTTATCACGTGTTTACAAATTGATATTCCAATGAATTACGTTCGTTGCAATAATTAAGTAATTAGTCGGTTTTGACGTCGTCCAAGCTAAATTTACATCGCGTATGCACACACGCATGTGCGCTACAAGAGAGGGGGTTCTCGTGTATAGCATTCGATTGTAATTAATGGCCAGACGCATGCAACTCGTTCCACGTGTAAACGTCTCCATTTGACTGTGTAAATGCGGCCTTGCGTGTAATACCGACTCGATTTAACAATACTGTAACTGCGTTTTCCAAACTAGTAAATACAACATCTATATACTGGACGGCAAGAGTAAGGTAAGTGTACCCATTTTTTTGCTTATTTATTTATTTGTACATCACGTTTTCTTATATTACAGTGATGTTGTCAGTATCGGTAAACATATGATGCTGAGTAAAAAATGATTTGAAAATAGGTACTTTTTAATCTAAATTTTATTGCCTCTACAATATTTCTCGGCAGTCTATCTTTACCTTGCAAATGGCAAAAAAATACCGTACGCTAAGATGCCTTTGACTTTACAATTCACAAGAGAAGAACACACACACGCAGACATGCACGTTCCCGAGATTCTTATCGGCGTATATGGTGCACGCGAGCAATTTCATTAAGTGGTAATGCTGCCCACGAAAATCGTGGTCTCGGTGAACGTAAGAAAAAAAAGGCCCTAGAGTAAAAAACTATCGTTAGTTAAATTACGGGAATCCTTTCAAAATAAAACTAAAGTTCATTGATTTTCTCTCTAAAAAATAACAGATGCAAATTCCAGAAATCAAATCGCAAAATGGTTCACATTTGCAGTGCCACTTTGCGAAAAGTAGCACATACGCATCGGAGGACAAATATAAAGACACCAAGAAAAAAAGGCACCGCGCGCTTGCGGTGACGACGACCAAACGAGATGAGGCTGCGCGTGGTACATGTATCACAGCCGAGTGGAAAAAAAGGAAGGAGAGAGTGGCGCGCAAAATAGTCACCGTTGCAGAAAATTCGTTCACATTGTATTTTAGGCTGCTCCGTATAAGTATAAGGTGCGTCAGCAGCCACGACGACGCAAAGATCGTGTTCCAGTTCGAGACCGAGATGATGACGAAGACACCGCCCGAGGAGCCGTTTCGATTGTCCTCCGTGCAGCTCGAAATTTTACCATCACCTCTCGTTACCGCTTGCTCGACGTCGAGAGAGACCAGCTCTTCTCCGACATGAATTACATCAATTCCCCCCCTATCTTTTTTCTCCATCATTTGGTCAAGGGGTTTATATGTACAGGTGCCTTTTTTGCCATCGCACCAGCAACCCACCGCGTTTCTATAGAATGATGTGAAAAGAAGTGATAACGCGATTCTTGATTTACGAGAGAGTCGAGCTCCGTTGATCGATATTACTTTATGCTCTCGGGGCGTTGTTTATTTCGGACCTCTCCCTCCGCGGGCTGGAATACGTACTCGTACGTAATATATTTACGGAGCCGTAGTGAGGGGGGGGGGGGGTGGCACCTGTAATTTAGATCGTCGAAAACGATACAAACGTGTCACGGTATATTAACAATCCATATTGACCCCGTTTCTTTGCAAGCGCCTCCGCAGGTGCTGATGATGAAAACGTGTCGAGCGACGTATTTGTTATCGCCCTAAAGATTGTTCTATTTATATACACCCCATCCACATCATACTCTCCGGTGTTGTCACGTTTTTTGCCTATACGTAGGATCATGTATTATAGTTAAAGCTGAAATTTGCGTTACTGATCAAAAAAAGGGCATGTCCTAATGGAAAATCAAAGAATATACGAAAAAAAAAAAAAAAAAAAAAAAAAAAAAAAAAAATTATCCGTGAACTCAATTTGGAACATTACTTACGAAGCGCTCGTGTGCGACCTTCCTCGACAATTTAATACTTTCTGGCTTGGTTATACATGTAGGTAGGGATAAAGCACTCGCTGACCAGCCTAAACAAGATCAGACCACCGCCAACCGAGGAATAAGCGCACTGCGTCCTGGTGCGTTTGAGTACAAAATAGTGCCATTTTTCTTTGTCTACGTATTCGTCGTAAGCCGACCGAGTTGACGCAGCGACGTTACGTAGGTACCTAGTTCACGTAACATCGTTTATGTATCATGTACGTACGAGTGTGTGTATGTTTTTATGACATAGTGGTGATGGTGCAAAAAGGCCTTAGCGAGACTGCTGTGTATAATGTAGATGCAGGTGATAATTTGCTTATCTCTCCCAGCCGAAGCCTCCAACAGTTCCACCGATGCGCTCGAAGGCTGTGTCGTGTGTGTGTTTAAGAGGTACATGTAGTGTATGAGCTTACACGCAGTCACCGGGATATTTTGCAAAAGTTATTGCTTTGAATTTTTCAACGTGGTATTTCTTACGTCTTTGAACGTGTAATTTGTAATGGCGTTTTTAATGATTGAGTATATTAAGCGAGTGGTGTGATTTTGGTCATATTTTTTTTTTTTTTTTTTTTCAATTTCTTATAGATTTAAAAGACATTTTAACGAAATTATAATGAAACTTTATTGTTTTTTCATTTTATAGAAATTTTTTTTTACTTTATTACTTTTTTCAGGATCTACAACATGAGCATATCCTAACATTGTCCAATATGTTGGATGTTGTAAAACATTTTTTTTTTTTTTTAATACATACGAACGATTTTCGTTATTCTGAGTATACAAAAGAAACACTGTTTGGAAAAGTTTATTGTACAAAAAAGTGTGTTCTTGGAAACTATATACTTTTTTGCATTAAGAATTGTATATATATTATACTGCATAACGTGTAATTCAAAAAATTGTGTTTTACCAAGTTTTATAATTTTGTAAAATTTTATGAAATTTTTTCATTCACCGTGAAACCTGTCTTAATGTTATCTGTCAGAATTTATCGTAAACCTAAAACTCAATCAAATAATGATTAAAATAAATAAGTATAAAAACTTAATTACGTGTATACACATATTATGGTATAACCATAGAACTAATTGGAACTGCGCCGACGTCACGTTGAAAATTACTTTTGCCCTAAAAAAAAAAGTTCTGCAATTTATTAAGATTGTACATAATCCAACCTAAGATTGTTGAAACAGATTTTTTACCACTACATTTGTATGTGCAAAAACGACGCTGTCAGGTATTTTCGAGTACAACGGCAGACATCGAGAGAGTACACAAAGTCCTCGTTGTCAATTGAAACCAGGTCGAGTGGTATACAGTATGTGCGTGTATATATAGTTCACGTGGTGTAATGGTACACCTATGAATTAGCACTAAAATGATAATACCTACGCAAGCTGGCAAGAATCTCGAGAATCCAAAGCAGCGTGTGTGATGCCCTTGGGACAGATCCCCAGCCTCTACCTTTCTCTCTTTCAGCGAGACGTACAGCATCACGAGCGAAACATAATTACAATTTACTGGAGATGCCATGGCTCACGGTTAAATTTCGAGCGCAGCTGCACTTTGCTCAATCCTCTGTGCAATAATGCACCCTTGGATGAATACAAGTATGGACTATATACCGTGATGTTTTAATTAAAACCAAGTCCTATCGCCCTTTAACGAGTCATTTCAGTTTACAACCATCCATCAGCATACAGTGGATGGCACTGAGTTTATATAAAACGCCATTTTAGGTCCTTAACAGAGACATTTTCCCCCACCCCCCTGGACTATTTCGACCCTCGTCCCTTGTGTGCTTAGCAATATAAGGGAAGATTACACTCAACCCTAGACTCTTTATTGGAACAAGGGATCGCCGTTGGTGAGAGAAAAAAAAAAAGTTCCTTCAGCACCACCAAGTCCATCGTGAAAGCTTCCAGAGTAATTATTGGTGTCGCTGATTTTTGTAGAATTCTTATGTAAGCCTGCAAAATACTAAGTTTTTAACCCGTGTTAACAAATTCCAACCAAAATTGACAGAGTAAGTCTAACGGTGCAACGAGATTTGCGCAAAGGTTATACGAGGATTCTTGTATAGTCGTTCCGGATGTGTGACACGACACGTTTTTTATAAATGTCAACGTGGTTCAGATTATTTTTATAATTGATTGTTATTGTGGCACATTATACTACTCAAACTTGATCTTTTCATCGGTATGCACCTGATTCCCTCGTTATCGCTCAATGTACCGGCGTAAATCTCCGAATGTAAAAGCGGCCGTAAAACCTAATTCTCCATCACCACCTCCAATCTGACTCCGTAGTATACGTACTCACCTACATGTCCCCCGAGCTATTCATCCTCGTGATTTCTTCCCCCAAAAATCGAGCCAACAACCTACTTTCCAGTAGGAGAGCCTCCTCCTCCTCCTCATCTATCAAGGGCACACAGAGGAGCGTAGCTGTAGCTAGTCGTTTCCGAGAGACAAGAGAACCTGCTCCACCTACATATATGTCCGTCGATCCATATGTTCCCAACGATTCGCGCGCCACCGGCCGAAAACGATTGGGCGAAATGCAATGGGTGAGAAGGAAAGAGAGTACGACCCGTATAGGTAATGCTACGATCGATTTTAACAGCCGGGTTGAATCAGAAACTGGGCCAGTGGAAGGATGTGTGTATATGTTGCGTCGGTGGTGAAGGAACGGCTCGGTCTTTACGAGCCGCCGCTGGCGAATGCCACTTCGTGACACTATTACCTACATGTGGGGAGCTTTGCGGCGAGCTTTATGGTGTGATAAAATCAATTCTTTGGGGCGTTTTTAGAGGTACCGGGGGTAAGGATGTGCTCTTGTTATTGGCTCCTCGCATCGACTGCGAACGTAGTTTTTTCCTTTTTACTATTCCGAAGGTCTCTTTGCCTCGTTCGTTTATCGTAAAATGTATAGCTTACCGTTTTATCACTCCGTTTTGATGTGTTTCCATCGCGAAAGATCCATATATTTCTCTTTCCTCGTTATCCTCATATTTTTCGATCCAATAGTTACATCCTGTTTCGCCGAGTTTGAGCCTGCGAGGGCCGTGCTATTTTGGAATCACAGTGGCGAAAGAAAAGAAAAAAAAAAGAAATTCGAGCTGACAACGCAAGGAGCACGCGAGAAAAATGTTCAAGTATATCCAGCTACTTTATTTGCAAATTGCCCGACGTAACTGCCAAACTTTCGAAACAAAAAGATCCACTTACGCGGAAAAGGCGCAGCCGAACAATGTTTGTTCCCGAAAACGCAATAAAATTCGCAAACTAGTTTATCGTAACTTTCCACCACCACCACCACCCTCCCCCGTACCTCTCAAACTACTGTTTTACTTTTTAAGGATCTTCTGTACTCTGGAATAAAAAAAAAAAAGAAAAATTGTATACGACGTACTTTAAAGTGCCAATAATGCCGTTGAAAGTCGCTTTAGTCCTGTTTCTCATTTTTTTTTCTCTCTCACTTGCCACGTACAAAAATGTAAGTACTGTGTTATTAAAAAGAAAGAAAAAAAAAAAACCGATATCATTTCCATTCCCTTTTGAACCAAAAGGTACTGCTCCATCTGTAAAATTGTAAATAATGTTATTTTTGGCTCATTTTATTGCTTGAAGACTTCAGAGCAATTATATTTTATGGATTTTTAATAAAGACTTTAAAAGAAAAAATCCTTCATCCACCATTATCCACAATTCAATACGAAACAATTTTTTGAAGGCGAATAATTTTGTCAAGCACTGTGTTATTAGTAGTTTTTTTTTTTTTTTTTTGGCATAAGCAATGCTTCAAATTTTTGGCAGAAAATTATATTGAAAATAAATTTCAAAAGAATCCACGCAAAAAGTCTGCCAATTCATTACCAATATACTCTTGTTGTTGCGCAAAATTCGAAAAATGTTGATGATTTTCCTCCATCTCTATGACACATTGATTGCTAAAAACTACCGTAATCGTAAATATTTATCAAAAATCCTAGTATTATCTCAGCACTCATTGAAAAATAAGTGATTGTCAACAAATAGATTTCATTGTCTAATTGATCAACTAATCATCCTATTCTGTGATAGCATTTTAGATCGAATACTAAAAGGCCCGATTCCACAATCATCAATAACCAAATTCCCTTTATCCATCCGTCTCATCTTCCCTCGCAAAAGCTCATATCCAGCATTCGTCCCTCTCTCTCTCTCTGTTCCGTTTTCGCACGACAGTAAATTCGGGAATTTTAATCGAGCTTCGCAACCCGCGTAATCACCGGCCACCACCAACCGACCAACCCCCTCGTTTGCCAATTCTCGCTAACGCGAACACGACCGCACCATCCGAACTTTTAGTCACCGGCAGCAGCAGTAGCTCTTTTTTTTTTTTTTTTCCTCGTCCTCTCCTTTGTCCTCTCGTGGACCCGAAAATGGTAGCCACGAATTTCCCGGCTCAATTTAAATATGCATGAGGCCGCGTGTTTCGCTCCAGCAACCTCGTTAACTTTTGCACGCCGAGCCCGCCTTTCCTTTCGTCGACGCGTATGGTTGAAAAAGAAAATAATCAAAGATCAGCCTTTTTTTTTTTTTTTTTTTTTTTTTTTTTTCTCACCAACAAGAAATGTTAAACTAGCCACGCAATCCAGTGGCATTTGAGAGCTTGCGTTGATTATCATACCCGTGCACACATAGAATTTTTGTTGCCCAATTCGCAATCCCCGTATTTTTGTTCAAATTTAATATGCGCCCGCTAGCGACTGTGCACTTGATTATTCGGATTATATACAGCCCACCCAGTCGTTGATGATATTTCCAGGGGGGAGGGGACAAAAAACTTTGAGTAAAATCGACCAGAAGGTATTTCGACTAATTTGGTGGTGGTCCAAGTTCCCGGTGATTTAGTGCACGCTGTGCTTCGGGCTCGTTTGGATTTTTGTTCCGCCGAGCAAAATCTGTCGCGTGTTAATTTTCAGCCCAAGCTCCTCGACTTGTTTGCACGTTTGAGACTCATCGTGGTCTACGTATACCCTTTCCCAAAGTTCCACTCGACGCAGAGAGCAAACAGAAATGGGCAGATACCATTGCAATCATCGATGTCCTCGACCTGTACGGAGCTATGAGGCAGGACCATTTTGTATACGTATAGGGTACCAGAGGCCAAGTGTAAACATCCACCACGTATGTGAAACACAATAAGCACTCGGTTATAACACGCGATATTATACATCTTTATTCCGGCATTGTCTTGCTCTTTGTACAACACGCACATATTCGAACGTACGAAGCGTATAATCGTATCCCTCGAGATTTGTATCGAGAGCTCGTGGATTTGCAGCTGCTTTGCATACTATACGGGCACCTCTTCCGCGCCGAATCCGCTTATCTTTCTCGTCGAGATTTTCGGCTCGGCTCGCGAGCGGGAGTTTGACCGACTTTGGCTTCCCCCTCGTGTGTTCCCGGGGATTTTGGGCCGTGGTGATTATTTTAAAAAAAGACGCGGCTGCCAGCCCTGCTTTTATCCCGTGTACGACTTCCGTGAGGCGCATACATTTTCCACGGGTGCCATTATCATCTTGTTAAACATGCAAATTCCCAAAGATGACGTTACGTCTTCTCGTGTGTGTGGTGTGCGTGCACGCGGAGGTATACATGGCGTCGGTAAAATATGCGCTTTATTGAGCCATTTTCTTCGGTGCGTTGTACATTGTGAGCACTTTCTTCTCTCTTTTTACGTTTCTTCTTTTCTTTTTTTTTTTTTCTTTTTTTTTTTTTTTTTTAATACATACGAACGATTTTCGTTATTCTGAGTATACAAAAGAAACACTGTTTGGAAAAGTTTATTGTACAAAAAAGTGTGTTCTTGGAAACTATATACNTTTTTTTTTTTTTTTTTTTTTTTTTTTTTTTTTTTTTTTTTAAAGTTTCGAGAACATTCAATTATGTCCTGAAATGTTGTGCGAGACTTTCAAGTAATATAAATATGTGAGTGATGTAAGTTAAAAATCATAAAACTGTAATAAAAGCTCTTTTGAAACTTTTTTATTTATTTATTGTCTCATCAGCTACGTATTGGTATTGGTATCTGGAACATAAAATTATAACCCGAGACTTGAAAAAGTCATTAGGAATCACCCAAAGACGTTGGGGCTTTTTAGGCTACTTGTATCATGATAGAACCGATAGTTTTAGCATATCTTGGTGGAGAGCATCAATGAAAGTAACTGTACATCAGGTGGGACAAAAGAATGTCAACTCCAAACAAATAAAAGCTCGCTGGTATTATCTTTTTCCACATTAGTGCCTCATAGCTGCTGGTACCAGTTTTTAATATAGTGGCCGATCGTAGGTATTATCCACATATTAACTGATCTTCAGGTATTTATCTAACTTTCGGCTAACTTGCGAGTCACCATTATTTGAGTTGTAAATATTACTAGCTGAGAACATTTTGTACGGTGCGGGATGGCGAACGTTCAGATGCGAGGCCTGCAGGCACTTCTTCGATGGTCCTGGCTCTTCCTCAGCCTCTACCTTATTTCAGGTACGTATAAACATAGTGCTATTCATATTCGAAAATTGAATTTAACTCATCTAAATTTATGGTTAAAAACTGGGTGCTTAACATTTTTTAAATATTATGTCACCATCAATTGCAGCCGTCATACGCCCCGATCATAAACGCGATCACTACAGGTGACATGGTCGGTTATTTTCAGCCTCATAGTTGTCTTTATCTTTTTTTTTTGTTTTTTTATCATTTTATACGTATGTAATTTTGTAAGCGGCATATCAGTACTTAAACATTGTAGGATTATATAATGTGATGGCTAAAATATATTATTGCTTCTGATGATACACTTAATACCTTGATTTTCATACACGTCATAATATATGATTAATTTCACAAAAACTGACATATCCTCACTAATACTTGCTCAACAAATTTTTTGTACAAATGAAACTCAGGATGTGGTGGACATAAGCCTCAGCTTAATTACAACATGACTGAGCTAGTGATAAATGAAGGAGAAGCGCTAGAAATTACGTGCATCAGCGTCGGTGACTTTAAGTTTCACTACCCCATTAGTGATTATTATAATAAACAAGTAAGTTGCGTGACTTTAGAACTTGATATTAATTTTAACTAAAGAAAAACAAATAATCACATTACTTTAATAAAAAGATAGTGGTATCTGATCATACCATCTCTGAAGATGAAATGAAACAAAGTAAAACATTTCGAAGACCATCAACTGTTGTCGGTGACACTGGCTGGTATGGATGTGTCGACATAAATAAGAAAATGACGGACATGACGCACAAAGAATACGACGATCCAACTGCTAGTTGGATATACATCTACATTACTTGTAAGAATATTTTGTAATTTTTTTTGGCTTTCCTAAAGGAAAACCATTGTGTCGTATCAAAAAATCGAGGTATTAACTTTTATTTTTTCTTACTCGTTTTTATTTGTACGTATATGGAACACATCATTCTTTTTACCTTAAAACTTGATTATTTTATAAACTGAATATCTTCATCTGGATATTTTTAAGATACAAAACAATTATCTCTTTGAGAAAAGACACTGACATAGCACTAAACAGCTTTTTTTGTGTTCTCGATGATTAAGTACATAAACAATAATGTATTTATATGGCATATAATAATGAACGCATTTAATTTATGCATAGTCATGTGATATAATTTTTTTATGCAGCCAATACGAGTGCATTTGTACAAAGTGTATGGACATCTTTAAATGGTTTTGGATGTCTTGGGTACCAGGTTATTATTCCGTGCCGAACGACTTCTCCTAATTTCCAAGTGATTCTCAAGAAAAATAACAAAGTAATATGTATAAACTTGATTTGATCCCTCAAGCGAATGGGAAATTTAATTGATACTTTGAATTACCTTTTTTAGGAGCTCAGGCTTGGCGAAAGGATAACTTTTGATTCTAAAGTTGGTTTTGTCTTGAAAAATTCTAGTCGAATGGACCGAGGGGACTATACTTGTGAAGTGCATCAAGACAGTTTGTCGCATAAGATGGAAATAACATTTCATAGTTTTCACCATTGTATGGGAAAATTAGTCATAAAAAAGGACGATGCAAATCCAGTTACTGCAGGCTCAACATTAAAAATAAAATGTGCAGTGACAATCAAAATAGAAAACCCTTACAAATATTCTTGGACGACACCACAAAATTCGGTAAAGTTCAGTAAACATTAAAGTGTCCATTATTTTATAAATTTAAAAAATGGTTGCTAAATTGCATTAGTACATTTGTGGAATTACAAAGTATTTGTCATTACTAGAATTCCAGAACAATTCTGGTTCCTGTTCAAGAAAAAATCAACCAATTTACTGATTCAATTACATCTACATTCATTCTACACAATGTAACTTACGATGACGAGGGAAATTACTCGTGCCAAGTAAAATCCTCATTTGGAGAAAATAAAAGTGCCAACATCTATGTCTACGTGTATGGTAAGTTACTAAATATAATTACTTCATTATTATTATCACCCAAAATACTGAAGGAATTCGTTCTTATAGATCCTAGCAATCCATTCATCAATTTAACAACTAATGATCAAAATAAGATCCATATAAATGGTAGTTCAGTTGCGTTTGTGGCTCACGTTATAGCATATCCGAAACCAATCCTTAGATGGTAATTGTTTGCTCATTAATGAAAGTCTAATTTTACGTATATATTGTAATACTTTCAATTTATCTTTGTCTGTAATGTGACTTTTTAGGATTGGCCCTAATGGACAGCAGATTGAATCATCCTATGATTACCAAATATACTATGAAGAATCAATGAGCATTCTAGAAGTACATAATGTTCGGAAGTTGGATGAGGGCATTTATACTCTTTGTGCAAAAAACATTATTGGAGAAAAGATTTTAAATTTTACGCTTAAAGTTTATGGTGGGTTCCACGCAAAACCATGCTTTTTGTTTAATTTTAATGTTTTGCTATAGCATAATCTTTTAATTAATGTTAGTGATTCCAAACAATTCCACTCTTACATATCAGCCAACGGTTCAATTCGACGCGCAGAGCGTTAAATCGTATTACAGCTTTAACAAAAATGCGACGTTTGTTTGCAAAACTGATTCAAGGTCTAACCTATCTTGGTTATATACAGAGTGCCCAAAGTGGCAATACAGTAATGACTGCAAGACACTAAAGTTAAAGGTTTTGTGTTTTTCTATGTATAAATAATAATTGAAATAAAAATAATATAGTCATTGTTCTTACTACTGTAATAATAATAATGTATTTATTTGCGTGAATAAATAACAAAAACGACTTTCATATTTTTTTTTTTCAGAGTACAGAAACAGATGAAAAAATGTATAACAGAACAATCTCAGTTGTAACCAGAAATCTGGTAACATTTGGCAAAATAAGTTGTAAAGCTTGCAATAATTATGCCTGCAAAACTGTGAGCCATAACATATGTATTACTGGTAATGATATTTTTATTATTTTTAATGTTTCTTAAGTTTTGATTTCACACATTTTTGATTAAAAAAGTTGTTTTTATTCAAGATGGAGTATCTGATGTTTCTTTTGAGATTATTGAACCAGAAATAGAAACATTCGAAGGTAATTACTTAACTTTAGTATGTGCTGCTACATTATGCAAATATCGTTCCGTGGTATGGTTGGACGATAAACAAGAATTGGTTACGAATTCTGGTTAGTATTAAAATAATTGTGTATCACAAAATGTTGTAGTTTTTACAACCTGTTTAATCTAAACTTTGACTTTTCCTTCTTTTACTATTTCAATCTTTATTTAATTTCAGAGTACATAACAGTAACATCGATAAATACCAATTTCACTTACCGTTCTGTTCTATCAATCCATAATGTAAGTGGATTACACACAAAGCACTATCGTTGTAAAGCTGTTGCTTTAGATGGTGGAAGAAATAAATTTATAGTTTATTCCATGAATGACAAAGGTAACAACAACGTATAATACTCACAAAATACATAACTTTTACATTTTAAGTAATGGTATGCAGTTACATTACTTAGTAACTTTCCATTTTCAGTTCCGCAAAAGCCCGTTTTTACTTATGTCAATATGAGTGATGCTGTAATAAAACGATTAGTGAAAGATCATGAAAATCCTATTTATTTATCGTGTTATGTTAAAGGAACACCAAAACCTAGTGTTACATGGTATAAAAACGGCGTACTTTTAGAACCGTCAAAACAGTTTAGTTTAGTAGATGGAAATCAAAAACTGATTATAAGATATCTTTTGGAAAGTGATAGTGGGAATTATTCATGCCTTGCTGCAAATCGCTTTGGAACAGAAAAAAAATCCCAAAGAATTATCGTGAAAGATTATAAAAACCAAATATGTGCTATTTCACTTTTTTTGACTACATGTATTGATAATGAGTAACATATTATTATAAAATTAATATCTATTATGTTTGGTTTACTTATGTTAGTACTGTTGCCACTGGAAAAGTTTCAGTTGTTCAAGAAACAATAAGCTATACTATGTACGCAAAAATTAATTAAAATTTTACGTTACATAAATTTTTTGTTTACACATTACTTTGCACAACACAACGTGATACTACTTAACAGTATTGTGTTGTAATTTATTTATGTAATCTATCACTCTGAACATGTACTGCAGAAATATGAGTCTATAATACATAAAAATATAACTATATTTCTAACAGAAAAACTAACAGACATTGTAACTATTTTTTTATTTTATTTTTTCAAAATTTAGTTCGTTCATAATTAAATTTTATTGACAAAGATTTTTCACCGACAAAATACAATCTACGATTCGATCCTCTTCACTTATATAACATATACCTGATCTAGAGGCTGTAAGGATTATGGATAAAATGTCATTTCAATACTCAAGTTTCAATACACATAATTTAAAAAAATACAAACTAGAGTATTCTATTCAAGCTTACCTCGTACTTATAATACATATCAAATGAAAGAAGATATCCACAAGACTTCAATAGACGTTTTTGTCAATCTTGAATAAATCACGAATTTCATGATTTAAATTTTCCAAAATAATGAGGAACTATATAAATCTGTGAAACGGTATGCCATCTTGATACGGTTTTAAAAGTTTTTGTACTTTTTCATACAAATGTTTTCTATCATGCGCATTGGTCAAGAAAGTGCAATTTTGTCTTCTAAGGCCTTGTAATCAGAGACGAAAATCGTCAAATAAGGGCGAGAGTAAACGTTTCCTTTTTCCTCTCCAAATACTCCATAGGTGTGCCAAACAGAAGGAAAAAAATTCTCTCTACCGTTTCGTACACACACTTCCACAATAGACCGTGTCTATATACCCTTTACCAATGATCGATCCGCCGTGGCAAACACCAATCTGCGGCAAAGATAGTTTGTCCGATCGTCTGGCGTCTCCACGTCCCGCTGGCAATTTACAGGCCATGCACCAGAGCTTTTCTCCTCGAACAAGCGGACGAGGAGCTACTTTCACCTTTCCTCGATTTCGCGTATTTCGTGCTCAGGAGTTTATATTGAAAATAAAATTGTACCGGAAGATTGATTCGAGCAACGCGGAGGTGAATTATCGCTATTCCACACACCACTCGGTCGAGCTAATTGATTGCACACGAATACGATTTTCAAGTATACAAGTCACATTTTATCAGCAGAAATACATCGATTCACGTGATTAAAAACTAACGTGTTAGTCCGGCACGTGTTTAATAATAAATATCGCAAAATTATTGTAACTGAGTGAAGTAATGCGCTAATTGTGATTGGGATGCTAATAGATCTAGTGAGCCATAAATTGCAGCCGGCGAAGCGAATGTGTTTTAATATTTAATGGCAGTAATGGGCACGTATAAATTTATCGATCCAACTTACGGGTTATTCGCCGGTCAATTTGTTTTTCAAACGATCGTCAATTTGAAATTCCTACAAGCATCGGATATTCGCACAGCATCACCTGTTGCGTCATGATTTCATTTAAAAATTATTACGATTGGCGGACAATGTTTAATCAAAATCTGGATTTATTTTGACGAGATAATGCGATTTATTATTTCGAAAAAAAGTAAGCTATTATTTTTGAAAAATTACCACTTATTCCGCAAAGAAGTTTTTTAAATTTCTTTTTCGCAAAGGTCAAAATGATAGACGCATAAACACATGTGCGCTCTCAGCAGGTTAAGAAACTCGAAGCCGTTGTTATTGTCGTCGTGGTGGTAGTACAGCCCGAAAGATCGTAAATTAAGGAAGTGTAACACCGAAGATCAGTGCCAGAGCCCAGTCCCAATTAATGACTCTTGGTTTGATGCACTTTGTTTATTGACGCAAGAGTACAAAGCTCGCTGGTGTTTGTGCAGCCACGTAGCGTCTTTTGTATTTATAGACACGCAGGAAAAAGTGTAAAACCACTTTTGGAAGAGGCGATTTTTTTTTTTTTTTTTTTTTTTTTTTTTAAGAAAAACGAGCTTTGTATTTGGCTTTTACACCCAAGCCAGCCTCTCTCGTCTCGGGGCGTGTTTATGGCCGCGGCTCCGTTTATTTACGATTGCGCTTAATCCTCCTATATCTTTTGACGTTTTGCGAAATTTGGACGCAGCCGCGCATTTGGAAATACATACACTTTTTAAAAATAAAACTTTCGGCTCAAAACGCGAGTTTGCGTCTCGTTCAATTTTAGACGAGAAAACGAAAAAAGCCGTGCCAACAATGCGGTTTTACAGCGCACGTGCGTTGGATTTTGTTTTCGCGGCGATACAAGTCTATAACCGCAAGCAAACAGGAACTGACGACCTCCGCGCGATGATCATTATAAGTGTAGAATTCGCGGTCTTTCTGGCGCGCCTTTTCCTTTTTTCTTCTCACGAGCCAATCGACGAGTCTATTCACCAAATACTTGGTTACGCCAATTTTCGTTGCTGTATCAATTGAATGTTATTTGTCAGTTAAGCGAAGAATTATCGAATACAGTTTCATAGTATTGTGATACCATTGCCCGATGAATAAAACTGTGTTGGTCGAGCCTCGTAGATCCAGCTTAACCGATTATTCTTCACCAGCGTCGAAGCAAAATGTTTTACTCACACCTAATTTGCAATAATTCCATGGCTCGCAGTTTAACGCGAGTTGTAAATTTATCATCCTACCACTAAATCAAAATGTTTACTTAATACAAGCCGATGCGCGTTGAACGAGAGATGAGTTGGGAAAACAATATGCATGGAAATACATAGCAAGTGATGTTTGTGTGTAGAAAAAAAAAAAAAATAGTATTTACATAACACGTTGTACAGGTGTACCTATTAAACTTTTCATTAGCAGCTCAAGAGTAGTAAATTTTGGCAGTGTACCTATACGCTAGCTGCCGTTTGCGTGATAATCATTGATCTCCTCGCGAAACTTTTGGGCCTCTGGCAGACGATGCTTTAGCATTGATTAGCACCTGCATCGTACGTCGTTTTAATGGTTAGTGCTGATCCTTTTCCTCGTTTAAACAACATATTTACTTTTTCTATAGATGGTAATTCACACTTTGTGCACATTTCGTTGGGCCCATTAATTTTTACTCTCGTCGATTTCAACTGGTTCCTACTAGATCAAACTACGAGCGAACTTGATTATCCTGTACTTTTTTTCATTGGAGCGCCTGTTGTTATTGTACAACTCCAAGCTAGATATATATTAAATATCGTTGAATTCAATGCGAGTTTCGCAAAGAGACGAGTTTTTGGAGGAATGAGGTATATATTCGTGCCATAATTTTTAAAAGGCATAAAAACCGAGCCTTCACGGTGGTAGCAGTGATCCATTTCTCGTAATAAATTAACTTGCGCGAAGATTAGAGCAGCAGCTGCTGTAGCCGCACATATACGCACGAGAATTATAAGTGGGCGTGGGCTCGCGCTGCCTCTCTCTAGCACGAGGGTAAGGCGTAAAAAGTGGAATATTTACGGAGCTGACCCAGCTTTTAATGCTGAAAATGTTCACCGAGGGCACGTGAACGCGAGACAGAGACGAGACTGCTTGGCTTGTTTATGGACGTGGCTTTTTTGACCCGAGTCTTTGTATGCGTACCATGTGCGTGCAGGTGTGTTGTTACATGATTTGAATTCTTTTGGGAGATACATTTTAGTTAACCCGGATATAGGAAAAGGGGTGAGATTTATGGGATCCGATGTTGAGGGTAGATACGAAAGATTGCTTTTTTCCGAGAATTTTGCACGGATAGGAGAAAAAATGGTTGGAAATTTTTCATTCATTCATTGGTTCTTTTGATGAATTAGGATTTCGCGCCATTTTAATGGTGTAACAGTCGTGAACAAGTCAATTTACTGCGAAATTAAAAAAAAAAAAAAGGTAAAGAGGACTAATGCATTTTAGGACAGGAAATAAATTGAAAATGAAAAAAAGCTCGCCTGCATGCGAGTTAAAAGGATAATATTTTTCCACGTCAGCGATAATTTACACTGAATTACAGCCTCAAAATGTTTCAAACATGTAAATGCACTATCGAAAAATAAAATGGGCTGTGTTTTATGCATTCCGAAATTATCTTCAAATTTAAAAGACCGATAGTTTTAAAATCTGAAACGCACACAAAATTAATTTTAATTAAAAAAAAAAAACAAAAAAAAAACATTTTTTCGTTTGACAAACGAGATTTCGAGGTGTGTTTGAATTCGAAATATGGAAATGGTTTAAGCTGCACCAGACTATAGATATCGTTTTTAAGTAACTTTTTGTTGCCTCGGATGAAAAAAAAAAGCTCAAGTCAACTTTGGTAGGGATACCTTTCGATCGACGCATCAAAAGAAGCTTAAAGTACAATAAATCCCTGACTTTATGGAAAAAGAGGAGCTCGTGAGTCAAGAAGAATCGAAGTTAAAAATAATAAAAAAGGAAACAAAATACGATGTGCAATTAATCCACCGAGAAAGAAGAAAAGTTGGCAATTAGAAGGGAATTCCAGTTTGCTACGAGATGATAGCGATCTACGGCGATCCTTCTCGTGTTTCTCGATTGCAGCTTTTCTCCCGCTTATCACTTAAATATTATATTAAAGCTCGAAAATTCGTCTTGACATTGAAGCTCCATCGTTGGATTCCCACAGAAAAAAAAAAAAAAAAAAGAAAAGTTTTCACCGCATATTGGTCCAAAGGCAAATAGTACCCCCGAACTTTCGACATTTCCATCAACAATAACTTGTAAAGTGCATTGACCACAGAGACGCAAAAATAAGACGAGCAGCGTCAAGGGACGGGGTGGAATTTGAGACAGCCACACTTTTCTCATCAATTTTTTCTCCATTTACATGGCCGTAAGCATTGCGTTTCGCCGTGGGACGCAGCTACAGAAAAGCCGAGCATTTTCATAAATTGTCTGCAGCACAAAATCCCCTACCCCCAATAATCCCCCGCTCGTCTTCTCAACTTATCTCTATATACACGCAGTCGAAAAAAAAGACAAACGAGTGCTCCCTTGTTCTCCACGAGTATACAGTGGAAAGAAACAGCAGCAGAAGCTCCTTATACCCAAACACGCGAAGGATACACTCCACTCGAGAGGAGCAGTGATTTTATCGAGGGAATGGTAGACGAGCCCCCTTCCCTACACCCCAATCCAGTGGCGTTTTTTTTACGAGCCACCTTCGGGTCTCATCCAATCTGTCCCTCTGCTCCTCTTTACGAGCGCATAAAAGCCCTCTCCTCTTACAATGCAGTCTCCTCGGCGAATTTAGGTGGGATGAAAAGGGAAAGTGAAGCTAGAGAACGATGACAAGGGGGGGGGGGGCGTCGAGACAATATCGCAAAACGGCAGTGAACTTGCGAGGGAAAGTTCGGCTACGCGGCGAGGGGGGCTCTTCTCGCGAAATGTGTCCGGCAGCTGGACAAAGGGGGGGGGGGGGCGGTAAACCGTGGACTTATGCGTCTAGGCTGGGACACAAGGTCGCCGACCCAGTGGACGGTCGGCACTTTTAGGGATCATCAGTGATGGGTTTTGGACAAACTCGTCCGAACACTTGAAACGCGTGCCTAAATGTACCTATATATGTACTTGGCTTGAAAAATAAAAATAACCGCGCATTTATCGTGCCACGTGCATCATCGAGGGAGGAAAGAAAGCCGAGCACACTGTACACTTGTGCAACATAAGCAACTCACGAAATTCAATCCAGTTTCGTATACGGTTCAATAATTCATAAGCTGCGAGCTATAGGTACTCGTCTTGTCGGTGAGCGTGTATGCTAAAGAGGCCGCTTACGCAACGAGTCCTCCCGAGTGGACGGCAGGTTCTTCCGAACCGTGTTTTTGCCCCTTTTTTCTCGCATCGCGTATATTCTTGCGTAGGCCAAGTTGTTTCTTTTCTTTTTTTTTTTTTTTTTTTCGTATATGAACGATGGGCCTTTACGAGAGTCCACGTGGAATGCAAATTCGATAGTGCTCGCGACAAAGGGAGAGAAAAATTTGGAAATTGTTTTGCCGTGCACACAAGCGCGTTCCTCATCCTCCCTCTTCTGCGTGATGTGCGGGTACACCGTAAAAAATCAGGGGTGTACCTCTGCCACTCTTCTGAAAAATTCAAACACAATAACGTACAACACGACGTCAAGTATCCTCATCCCCCTTCGCCGCAACAGCATCAACGACGACATTTTCACGAGCTTACACGTGTAGGTGTATGTGCATGTATAAATTCATCGCGTGGGTATACGGAGCGAGATACATACAGGGGCGCATTTGCATAATACAGCTGCAAATATCCCCCTATGTATATATGTATACACGTACGAGTAGCCGCGGGAGCTTGAATTATGTACGACGTATCAAGTTCCATAATCGAGTTTTGTGGGCCGGGGAAAGGAGCTCGCCGAATAAATTCGTCCTTCCAGGCTCATCTTGCGGGCTCGAATGAATACACATCCATGTATATGTCTGTCTATGAATATCGTCCGAGCGAGCGCTCGAGTCCTCCTTCTCTCTCTTCTCGGCTAAAGGCGCGACACGAGAACTTATGGAAAATTTTTTTTTTTTTTTTTTTGGCACATCTTAGCCAGGGAAGGGTGGATCAGAGAGCTCCTTTCCTTCTCTCACCCCTTTTGAGAGCACTGCCCGACGTTTTAGAAAAAGGCTGTTACTCGACGCTAATAAAACTCGAGTAGAGCAGAGAACTCGAGCCTTCTAATCAAGCCAGCCAAGGTTGACTCTACACTTTGGCCAGCCTCGGTTGCTGTGCAGAGAGCCCCTGTAATCCGGCCCCTTTGCCCTCGACGCCTTCATCACAAGGTAGCGCCCGGGGGACGCAAGTTGGACAACGACTAAACTGTATAACGATTGCCTATGGTCTGCAATTTACCCACCGGTTCGTCACTTGTATGTTTGTTTTTTTTTCTACGCGATATTTTTCCAAAGGGGGGATAAAATACCGAGGGATGCCTTAAAACGGACCACTCGGTCGACCCTTTTTTCCTCATGCAGTGTACATAAGTACACGATGTAGGGTCTATCGCGGCAACCATCAAACGGCCCAGGCCACACCCTGTAGCAGGCAACCAGTAATTACTCCCAGGGCCGATTAACATGCAGGAACCGGCGTGCCCCCCTTTCCTCGAGATTAGAATGCTAATTATTTTCCCAAGTCGTGCGTCGTTGTTTGGTGGGGGAAAAAAAAAGGAATTTCCACGCCAACGGTGCCCCCCTATTTTTAGCGGGAAAAAACAAACAGGAGCGCACATCACCCTGTCCTGGGGGAGTGTTGTACGTGCTTTTTTTTTCAGGTTGAATTTCTCGGGCATCGCTCGAGCGATAAGATTTAAAAAAAAAAAAAACACGCTAGGAGTACGGTTGTTGGCTCCCCCGGAATCTCGGGGTGGAGCACGTATTTGTACACAAGATGCATGTATATAGGAAAACTATCGAGCGTTTTGGAGTATGATCTAGTTCGCCCAGTTGGACAAGAAAGAGGAAGAGGATGGGTTTTTTTTTTTTCATACCACAAGCCTCGTAAGTTTCACTGCGATTGATTTCCACGGCTGGAGAAGCGAAAAAAGGTTCTCTCGGGACATATGTACAGCGGCCAAGCTCGTTTGCGTAAATTAATACACGGGCGTGACCTGGGATAGACAGTACACGGCGCGTGACCCAAAAACCAGAAGCGAATTTCACGTGCAATGGTACGAGTGGGCCAAAGTAGGGGACAATTATAATTATACCAGAGGGGGCATATCGAGCCAAGAAACTCGATTGGCAGTGCCCGGTTCTGCGAGAGCTCACTTTTGATCTGATAATCGACACCCATCTTTTTTCTTTTTACGTACATTTGCAAATTGAATTACAGTCGGGGCAAGTCAGATTTCTTTTTTTTTTTTTTTTTTTTTCTCTTTCTCTTCGAGTTCCAAGTCGAGAGTGCGATTGCATTAATTGCCCTACGGTTGTACGGGGGGAGTCTGGCCGTGGGCCAAGATGTCTCGTTGCGCCCCTCGCACGGACCGGAAACTCTAGCCATTTTTTCGGCTCTATACAGTTGTCGCATTCTTGGTTCTTGTATCATAGCAAAATGAGATAAAGAAATGCCGTGAATCTCCGGTACTCCTTCGATAATTATGATTGATCAAAAAAAAAATACTTGTACCACCAGGCCACTCGACTTATTAAAAACTCTTGGCGCGGTTCTCGGCAAACAGCGCGAACAACTTGCCGGTTTCCCCGAAAGAAATTTCTTTCTCCATCGCTCGAGAGCTCATTACCCAAGCCAAACATAATTACATACGCGCGTGTTCAAACGTTGTTTAAGCGCACAGCATCCTCAAACGTATGTATACTCGCTCTGTATGATATGTATATGTATTAGGTACATATTATAACATAGTTATACTTACTCTTGCTCCTGCACGAAATACACTTCGAAGCGGAGGGAGCTATAGAGTTATAGTATACAGTATGAACTTTAACTTTCCGGGCTTTGGAAAATTATCATCATTATTACTATCGTTAACATTAAACGTTTTAGTGTTTTTGTATCGTGTGACTATTAAAGTTACGTTATGGAAAGTTAATTATTTACAGTATATACTCACACATGTTCTCAATGTAAGAAACACACCATCTAAGTAATTACTTGAATTATTGAAATGACTGAGTATCGAAAACTAAGGCGAAACTAAAAAAAAAAAAAAAAACGATAATAGCATTTAAAACACGGCAATATTCACATGATGGTGAAAAACCTGGTGACCTTTTGGCAAAGATGAAAACAAACAATGTTTACTAACGATTGTTATTGAGATTTTCTGCGTTTTCAAGCGCAAATGCATGACCCACGACGCTAAACAAAGCCATCTAAAACTCGGGTAGAGCAATTACGACGATTAGCGCGAGCCATTAGCGTCAGCGCAGCAGACGAGGAGGAGGGAGAGAGCACTAATGAACCCTGATCTTACGAAATGAGCAAAAAATTCGTCACTCTCGCCTCTCACTCGTACACATACATGCCGTTGGAAAAAAAAAAAAACTACAAATAATCACTGGACAAATTTCCATCTCCTATCCGTATTTGCGAAAGAAGCCGCGATAATAAGCCAACACGCGAGACTTACTCACACGTTTCGATTGAGGCCACACACACACACACACCAGTCCTCGTCCAATTTTGTCGAGTGTAAACTCTCCGGGGGTTTCTATATATACACACGTATCTCGAGTCTGCGATTTTTTCGCCTTCCCAGACGCGTTTACGAGCCACCGTATAACCCGTTGAGCACATAAAAATCGCAGGTGCACGCAGTATCCCTATGTAAGTATGAATCGGGAGCAAGGTGAAGCTCGTTGTTACGCGTGCACGTATATATATATATATATGTACAACTAAGCGACAATGAGTGGAGTAATATGTATAGCCCCTTTTTGAGTGCCCCCGTTGACTCGGACAATGGCCGTCGAGTGACTCACTCATCTTCTTCGCTCGGCTGGATTCGCGTGCTCTCTTTCCTTCGCGACGATTCGCGATTCGTCTTTCAGGGCGTGACTCTACGGTGGCAAAAAGTGCAAACGAGATGCAAGAAAAACGACTATACCAGCCGTATAATTATATGTATATAATATGTAATAAACAATGATGAGTTTACCGCTACGTTTCGCGCGGCTCTTTCTTCATTTCTTCAATTGCTTCGGTCAAGAGGTTTCGGGTCGTTGCTCCTTTTTGTGTGTATATATATACCTACCCTCGTCGAACGACACCAAGGGAAAAAGCCATCCTAACGAGTTACCGATGCGCCACCTCCGACAGGAATAAATTAAGCAAGCGTTTTTGGGTACGTATGTATTTCGACTCCACCGCGATGATTAAGGAAGGAGCATATCAGATACTCGTGGTGTACACCTGCAACCATCTGCAGCTGTCAATCAGGTATTTCACGCGACACCAGGTCCCAGAGAGCTGCACAGCGCGTGTATAGATACAACGTCCGGGCGTCGCTCCGCGTGAAAAACACGCACACACGCGAGCGAAACCGACGCGTCTGACTTTGGGTCGTTAACGAACTTGCGGCCCAGATTATTAAGGACGCGCCGGCTCGCTCGCGCGCGCGATCGCACATACGCAGTGGCTCATTTGCCTTGACACACAACACTATCGTGAGTACGTGGGTACCTAAAGAGGGAGGGGGACGAGCAAGCCGGCCGCAATTTTATCGCGTGAGAGCTAGAGCGGAGGATCTTTTCTTTTATTTTGTACAACGTGGGGACACACTATCGGGACCGAAATTTCCGGAACTGAGTGGTTTCGTGGTCAGTGGACGGGAGTTCCGTGGGAAAATTCTATTGCATAAAAAGACGCGCTGGTCATGTCGACGAACGATTAAATGATTTCACGTGCGGTAAAAACATCTTCATTGCGCAGCCAATCATGCGATGATCTTATTTGTGCCATCAATCATGGATCGTTTGGAACAACAATTAAATCTATACAGCTGATGCTTATTAACGTGACGCATTGTACTTTCATCAAAATTAATTACATCTTTACCCGAAGTTCGGGCAACTACCATAAGACCATCTCTAGTTACAATGAAAGTTATTTTCATTCATTTGACTTATGATCTATATGAGAAATGGAAAGTATTTTCATCACAAGCTAAACTGCAACGAAGCCACGAACACTTTAAATTAATTTCTCGCAAATTGGTGATTGCTCGAAGCTCGAAACGATGGTTATATCGGGCCATACGACGTGAAGAGATTAATAAATAATATTACCTGTACATAATATATATGTATATGTACTTCAAAGATAAATTAGCAAAGGCAGCGAGAGAGCACTGATGTTTTTTGGCGTCCACACGGACAAGTTTACTGCGTAGATAGTGGCAGCATCAGGAGTGGAGCCTGTACACATAATAAATGATAAGTAACGTTTATTTACTAACTTATGAACACAACACGATGGCTGATACACGTATATTTGATAGAGATACTAGAAAAAAGCGATTCTCGCAATAACAAGTACGCGTGCCTTTTTCGTTTGCATACCTCGATTGTACAATCGGGTGTACTCTCGATAGGTACACCTTAATGTTTGTCAACAGAAGAACCTACAGAGAGAGCATTGTCTCGAAAAAAAGAGCATTTTGACGAGAAATTATCAGGAGCTTGCCACGTTCCACCCACAGCCCTTTGCAAGCGTGTTGTATATCTCATATACATTATATGTATATATACGAGCACTTGGCATATTTTGTGCGTATTAACGCCACCACCAAACGCACGTGTCGTTAATAGTATTACGCGACTGTACTACCCGTATAACGAGCAGCGAAATTATGCGGTACACGCGAAGTGCAAAGCGTGCGCGCGAGAGATACTTTGGATGATTTAATTTTACCTATTTTACTGTAATAATTAATCGATTTTTTGATCGACCATTGTTCTTGGCTGCGTTCATTTAAATAACTGTATCCCATGACCAATTGGTTGTTTGCGCGTGTACAATGAACATGCGACGAGCTTAAATTTTTACGGCCAATATAAATCACTGAGAGCCATGAGACTTTGTTTTTCTCTTTTTTTTTTCCTTAACTGCGCAGTTGGCAATTTCATCAATGGGTACTCGTACAATGGACTTTCCGATAGTTCAGCTCGTACATATATATAGTCTGCAAGGACGCCTTCGAAGTATATAATATGAAATTGTTCACAATTAAGATATCAGATCGGAGACTGGTAACCTCGTTTTTGCTCGTGTGTATACCTACTCGTGTATTTATACATACTTAGCCAGAGTCACCGTTTCATTTGATTTCCTCTTTTGTTATAGTTATTACAATACATATGACCGATATTCGATGACCGAGGCCCAATTTTCACGCCTCGCGAATCGCGCTCTTTTTTTTTAGTTCTGAGAAAAAATGGTACCACCGTTTCGCTTGGAGCAGCTTATTTATCCGAGTGGAACGGCAATACTGCCCATAGGGTCCGCTCGGTCTTACGTATCGTTATAATACAGTTTACCTCCTTCTCAAGTGCTGCAGTAGTTTCAAGGCTTGAATATATATATAACTGAGGTGCTACAACGTTACGGAGCATCCGAAAATTTTTTAACGGACAGTTTTGTTTCATCTTCTTTTCTAGTAGGTAACAATCTGTTTTACGATTAGGAGATCGATGAAAATCACTATCGTGACCGAGTCGTGTTAGTTCACTAAAAATAATGTTAAGGTACAAAACTCAAGTAATTTTCGATCAATCGGACCCAAACGTGGCAGATAACTTTATCTCAACACTAAAAGGCCATCGTATAACATTGTACTTTTACTTTTGCATTTTTACATTTGCTCCAATAACGATGGTAAACGTGATTGTGTTTTGCGAAAAAACGTATCGATTTCTTTCTGATAAGAGTGAGGATTTTAGTTTAACAAAGAACCTATAACGATAATTGAACTGTCTTTAAGAATAAAACTGTGAAACAAATCAATTGCAGAAATACGTAAACCTACAAAATAAAAAATCAGGACACTATTGGCTCGAAATTCTTAATTTGGATCCAAAAGTATTGAAAAACAAAGCAAGTAAGAGAGAAAACAATTCTTGAAAAAAGTGGCGGAGCCTCATCGTGTCAAGGCCAGATCCCTCAACCATTGCGTTTTTTTTTTGCATTTTATTTTATTCACTCGTACATGTATATACCTAAGTACGCGTAACACCAGCGAGAAAGAGGGCACCAAAGTGATAAATCGACCTCGAGGGCTTTACTTTGAATGAATCGACGCAACACTTGTGGCTATCATGGTGTGAATATCGTATATATTTGTACGTTTAGGTATAGAATACACTCACACAATCCAAGACTATAACGTGACAATCACATACGGGCTTACATTAATTCTTCAAGTTGTTTTTGATCACTGCCCCATTTGAGAATACACGACGCGTTGTTTGTTCGTAAGCCATTGTTATTAATGTATCATTATCTCGTTTGAACATGTACATAACTTGAGTGGAACGGAGATGTTTTTCAAGCGCTCGTTGATTTTTTGTTATTTTTTCTTTTTCCATTGTCCATGAGATTGAACGATTGATCGTGGAAAATTCGTTGGAACACAACAACGGCATACGTCTATACGATACACTTGAACAAAAACAATATACTTGTGTCGTTTAGAAAAAAAAAAAAAAAAAAAAAAAAAAAAAAAAAAAAAATTAGAGTACCCACTAAATACGTGTTATTATCATCCTCGCCACGGCAAGATATTTCAGGTGCAAGTTTATGTGTATAGTTGTTGAGTTGTATACCGTTACTCAAAGGTCGGTAGCATCTACGTACTCGTGTACACGAGTTTTTCTCTCTACCTCTCTTTTTTTCTGTTTTCAAAGACAAACCAGAAAATACATGTTAATTTTTCACTACCCAGAAACTCAGAGATGCGTTCATTTTGCGAATTTCGATGAAAATGTATACCGATAACATGTATATTTTTCCAAAGAACAAGTCAGATTGTAGACAAAATGACGTTCTTTGTGCTCAAATGCATAGTACCCACTCTTGTACGGATTCTTAAACATTTAACCGAATCGATATTCCACGAGCGTATCAATATTCCACTTTATTGTACACGTAACGTATAAGCACGATTTGTCTACCTCCCACGCCAAAGGTGTACGATCCACTTGCCCAATCGGTAGTATACGTATAGGTAAGGTACATATTTACAGGGAAATGCATTATTTTCCGAGCAAAATCGCGAGGTTCGTGCACCGCAGTGCCAACAAAGTTCAATAAATTATTCAAGAACGCGAATGCCTGCTGCATTCGAGCGTGCGGATCAGTGCAAATCCATGTACATACGTGGCAGGGAAAATCCCAGAGGTCGAGAGAAAAATACGATTCGGGGGATCAAAATTAACGTCACGCGCTCTAACAGCAAAAAAAAAAATAATAATAATAAAATTTGCTTAGCGCGTGACGACGACGTAGCCCCACAAACTTTAGCGTATCTACACACGTGCGAGAAACACCAAGAAACTATTTCAAAGAGCACGCGCGTAAACGTCCCACGTGTAATTAACGGCGCTCGTCTTCGTCATTAAATTGTTGTATTTCCCCTAACGTTGGTATACATATAAAACTATTATCGCAACTGGCGCAGATTGAGTTTGCGGCACAATATACTATTTACTGTACTGTGCCGAATCCATTGCGTAACGGCACACGTGTATACACTCATTTATGATTACTGCTCGGAGTGATTATCGATGCGAGAGCCACGTGTGATGTTCCTTTGTTTACACTTGGTTACCAGATGGGGAACGAGCTTAGCTTTGATGTCACCTTTGTGTGCGACTCTGCTGTTTTTTTTATTTCATCGGCGAAGGTTAAGGCGAAGGCACACACCTCATTTTAAACGATGAACTACAATCTTGGGAAAGTTAAGTTGGAGACATCTCATCTGGTAATTATCACGAGATAGTTTAGGATGTACTTGATAACGGTTGAGACGAAAACAGGCGAGAGAGACGCAAAAACTTTGACTCTTGGTAATTTCTTTTCATTTTATCGCGCTGAAGGGACCTGATGATGAAAATCAAGAATATATACCAACACTATATCACGCATAATCACTAAATAAAGCATTGTAATGTGGAACTATATGTATACCTACTAGATCCCATCAACCATGAATCCTTCACCATCTGGCGAGTATTTAAAATTAACAACATTCGTGTACAAGTCAACGCAATTTTAATTTCGTGAAGTACAGTTAGCCCTTTTCTCTCTTCTCTGCCCGTCATTCGATTGCTCGATCGACTCGCCACTCGCGTGGAGCATATACCGTCACTTCGGACTTCAATGGTACGAAGACCGAGCTATCAGTGTTTGAGCATCGTACACAGTGCAAGGAAATAAGGGGATGAAAAAAAAAAAAGTCGTCCATCGCAAATTCGTCATCCACATCTCGCGAGTCCAACAGCGCAATAACACGCGAATGGATCATCAACTCGCGCGTCTATTGAAACGTTCGATCGCCCCGCACGGCTCTAAGGACGATGACGTTAATCGATCGGTTCGTTTGACGTCGAGCGCGCGACACGTGTACATCACTCGATCTCGTTTTTGTATACCCACACACGCGGCAAAAGACGAGAGAAACAGATATGGAAAAGGGATAAAATCGTTCTGCACACGACGCAAGTTATAATCGACTCACTGCTCTATTTTTTTTTTTTTTTCTTTGCCGATGGGTAACTATACGTCAATTCGGCTGTTTTCGACCTCCACAGCGAGGATAGTTGAAATAGCAATTGAATCTCGTTCGCGACGAGGATTAATCCGATTACCGAACAAAAGACACTCACACTTGTGTACAGGTATTTTAATTGAGCCGTCCACGCGTCACTCTACAATTAACAAGAGAAACACAGACAAAACAAATCAACACCAATGTCACGAGGCTCGCAACGCGTATACCCGCGCAACAGCACTAACATGCACACACAGTATTGTATAACATCCAGTGCGAGCGTATGGGTGAATTAGCGCGATTGCCCTGCACAATGTCTGGGGTCCAGAGATGGAACTTGTAGGTATATATGTATTGTATTACCAGAGCAGCGTGCCAAGTCACACAACTTGAGCATCATCTCGAGTTTCCCGGTCGTGGCCTACTTTCCAAGATGCGCGCCATTATTCGAGAGAGACACGCTTCCGAGCACAACCCGCACCGACGCTCTGTGCGCGCTATATGGACGTACGGATAGACGAGAGTAATATACGTGGGGCTACAGAAAGGAAGTTGCAATTCACTCCTCCTCCTCCTTATATTCAATAAAATACTCGGTGTGTACAGGTTGACCTTTCGATCCGTATGGGCATTGCTTCTTGATTTGGCCCTCCCCGTGGGTTTATCCCACCCCCTTCAATTTTGCCGTGGATATCGATATCTCTCTGCTCCTCCACAACGTGTGTGGTATACACTGAGAGACAAATGTAATAAAAATTATTGTGCTGGAATGGTAATCTGGTACTGTTCGACCATTTATAGAGACTTTTTACTACTGGAACAATAATTGTTAGTGTTTAGTCATTTTTGTTGAATACATTATGCGCGTACAGTGATATTCTCCAGAGGAATTGGCTCTCGTTTCGAGTACTTGGTGGTGCTTTGCAAGCTCGATTATCCCACTCGTTTACAGAGCGAAAAAAATCTGTATACATATACGCAAATATACGTACTTACGAACCCAATAACGCCACCCGCCCTTCGAACCCCCATCCTCGATCAATACGCAAGCACGAATACACGGTAGGAAAATCAAAGTTGTCCTTCCTGTAATTGAGCTGTCGCCATCTAATCTCTCGATGCACTCTCGACCGTCTATGTTGTATAAACTTGGAGTGCATCTGCAACTACACCAAAGGCTTCCGAAAGCCGAGTTGGATATTATGTATATGTATACCCTACATTGGTGCGGTTTACAATCAAAAACCAGAGCAGAGACAAGTTGGCCGATGACGTTGCCACGTCTTGATCCTCATCTTGCGACATCTCATCTCCATCCAGCGATTTTGGGTTTTTGTTTTTGCAGAGTATTGTACTAAACATATAACAATAATGATCTGGACAGGTTGCACATCCTGTCCGTTCCACCTCCTTTCCTATCTCCTACTCGGTACCCTTCACTTTATTTTAACCACAACTATAATTATACTATATACTGTCCAGCACGAGACATAGGTTTAGGTGTGAATGTGGGTCATGTGCAAGTATGACTGCGTACGAAAATCATCCAAAAACACCATGACATGTTGATATCGCTTAAACAAAACCAGATTTATCGCCATTTATTTGGCGTGGCAAAGGGCTATACCATCATCTATTATGCACATATGTGTACTCGAGACATTTACATGTTACGTATACATTATGTATCATACGCACGAGTCACCTACTCCCACGTCCACTTTGTTACACTCGTTGCAAAATATTATATATAGTATGGCACCTGTGTGTACGAACAGCAAATTTCTGGAATACGTGAGCGCATCATGTCAGTAGGACTTGTATAAGTTGGGGGTCAGCACAAAAGGTAGCTCGTCTCTGGTACGCGGGCGTATACATAAAAGAGGGGGTTTGCATGCAAATTCAACTTTGTACCTTATAAGGGTGTATATATATGCGCAATTGTTGCTCGACTTCCAAATTCCAAGGGACTGCTAGCGTGGGATCACCGTAAACACGCGTATACCCTCCTTTGTAACAGCACAGCAAAATACCAAGTATAGCAGCTTCTGTTTGGCCGATCAAGTACGGTGTCATGCATGTGTATAAGTATATGGACTCGACACTTGCACGATTGTTTGGTTTTTAATTAGATCTTTAAGTACACATACAAGTTATCTGCGGATGAAAAGAACTAAGCGATAGACTTTTTCCTCCCTGGCTCCCTGATTCTTCGCTTACAACAAATAAACGAGCTGCTCTGGGAAAAAGCGGGGAATGCAATTCACTCGGCAACATTCGGGGGGAAAATGTTTGTGACGCGTATCCCGAATCGATTTCACGTCTGCCACAGTAGTACACCGAATTCGCTGGCAACCAGTCGGATTTCAATGTTTCGATTTTTTCTCCTCACGGAAGGGGGTTCACTTTTATTTTTCCTCCATCCCAACAGAGTAGTACGCGTTTATGTATTTTTATCTAACGATGATGACTGCTTTTATAATTTTGGAAACGCGATAACACGTACCTGCATCGTTATCTCGATATTTAACGTCTTTTTGTTTTCAAAGAACCTCCTAATAGGTACACGGTATTGAGATATATACCTGACGCGTTCCAATAACAAAACACACACTTTTCAGTATCACCCATATCTGTACGTAATAGGCAAATACACGAACAAGACAACTTGTTCATCGATGTGGAAACAACAGAGTGTAAGCAATAGGACGTGCTCATGTTTACGCATGAGTGCCATTTTAGTGCTCAAACGTATATTCGCGGTGTAAACATATTTTTTGAAGTAGTAAGTAGGTGCTTCTTTGTCTTTCGTTCGATCGAGTTTGATTTTCTATACGCGCGAGACGCGAAGAGCAAATACAAGCACTTGTTAAAGGCCTCACCAACGGCACAATCGCTTCGCGTTTGATTCGTCTCGGGACCTTCGTTTTTTATTCAAGCATCGTCGCGCGCCGATCGAAAAGATCAACAGTCTCATCGCGCATCCATAGGAGGCGTCTCGTATGCGCGCGTGTCTCTATATTTGCCCTCCATTGATACCTGAAATAAAGGAAAAAGAGACTGATTGCCAGTGTGTTATATGGCTATAATATATACTACTACGCTCTCAAAGTCCCTTGAGCCTCGTGTAAACACGAGCTTGGATAACACATCGCAATGAGAGCACGGGATGGAAAAATATGGGCGCCGGTAACTTTCGTTTACAGATTACGATCAAAGGGGATAACCCATCACCCTCGGGACCTCTTTCCCTTTTAATCCTAATGTACGTGCGTACCGTATACATACACCGGAAAAGAAAACGCGTATACAAGAAAAAAAAAAAAAAAAAAAAAAAAAAGATACGGCACACGGTTGATCGGAAAATTGTCCTATATCTCACTCCCTGCGTGGCTGTAAGGCCTTTACCTTCGATTCATCCGTCCGTATACGTACAGGGTCTCTTCCTCCTAATACACCTTACTCTCGTTCCCATTTGCGATCGATGCACCACCTACCCCCGTGTCATTGAAGAGCAGACTATTGGATCGATGCGTGTGTGACAAAGGGGTTAACACCTGCAGAGCGTGTCTCTCTCTCTTCTGAGGTGGTACTCCTTCAACTTTGCCTATATACATACAGCAGAGTTGTGCTGGATCCCACCTGTAATCGAAGAAACCTATCAGGGGGGAAAAAGAAAAAAGAAAAAAAAAAGTAATTTTCACATCCACCCAAAGCAAAACTTGTTTTTACATTTTATGATTGCATTGTTTTCGTCGCAATCACATTTTTCTCACCCCTCGCCACAATGGTCTTTTACGAATATTACATATACACGAAACGGACCAAGTTATCCTAGCCGCCTCCCGTTTGTAGATTCATTTAGCCCCACAAACGAGGACTATCTCGTTTAATTCAATTTGCAGACGAGAGAAGGGAGGGAGGGAGGGAGGAAAAAAAGGGGCGAATGAAAATTAATCAAACACCCCGTCGTGCCACTACCCTGTCCCCTTGCGGAGAGCCCGTAAAAATAACATCAAATGTTTGATTAAGCGCGACAGACGGAGTGCCGGGGACAATGATACTCCACTGTTTTCGCAACCCATCCACGGATCAAAGAGTCAAGCGAGTACTCTCCGTATGAGACGTTATAAAGCCCCTCGTGCGCGACGAGGAGAACTTTTGAGCAACGTACACACACGCGCACCCCCACACACTTGCGTGACTTTTACGTCAATCGTTAAAATAAAGCTGTTGCGCCAACCCCTCCCCTCCCTCTGTCTTTCTGCACATACCCATACATATGCGCGCACACAAGGTATGGGGGGTAGAAAAAAGTGTCTATATACAGGGGGGGGGGGGCACGGGAGAGCTGAGCTCCCGTGACGTCACTTGTCGCGCCCACGCAGGCGCCCCCGGTCCCTGTCTTTCTCCGGGATAGCTCCGAATCACCCGGCAGCAGTGGACCAGTGTATACACACGAGTGTGCGGCGGCTATGGAGGAACGGAGGGGCAGGTGGGCCGCCCATGCACGCAGGCGCGCTCCAGGACTGGGTTAATAGGTTACCGCATCGATCGGCGTCTGGTGCTCTCTGCGCCCCCGCGTCAGCCGAGCGAGGCAGGCCAAGCTCCTTTCCCCCCCCCTGTAATGAAACGAACGTCAAGGCGTATATATATATATATATATATATATATATACGTACAGCCTAACCTGCCGCTGGCATCATCCGTTTATATACCCCTGCAGCTCCCGATCCCTGGTCGTGTACGTGAATACCTGTACTATGTACTCCTCCGTGTACATCTGCTGTACTCGGGGCGGTCCGGTCTTTTTTTTTTTTTTTTTTTTTACCATCTCTCGGTTTGAATGGATTCGGTAAAAACAGATTCATCAAATTCGTTGGAGCGAGAGGAGGGGGCCAGACGTTGTTTTATGCGTGCCCATATTCCAGTGGACGATTTTATATTGGGCACGGTGGTCCTCTCTCCCCGCCTTCCTTTGGAGCCATACAGCTTCGACGCGTATATATTTCGCGTGATGTGCGTATGTTGGGAGGAGAGATTTATGACGGAGGATTCGCTCGATGATGGACGACGCGAAATTTCAATGCCCACCGTCGTCGTTTGTGTGTGTCAAAGTGAAACTTGTGTTATTCTTTGATGACGACGTTATAAAATCCATTTGGGAAGGGCGGAGAGGGGACCATTTCTCTTTTCGGTAATTGACTTTGGCCTAATGGGTGTTTACTGCTCACGGTTACGTCGACTGTTTTCGACGTCTAAGCGAAGCATCGATTGTCCCATTTATACACACGTAGGGTGTAGTCGTCGACGAAACGAAAACACCCGTCCCACTGGATGTGTTGTTTGTTGGCTTGTCATTGCCTTTTTTTTTTTTTTTTCTTTTCTTACATGACCAAAGACAGTTTCCAGTACACACGCCTACTAAACCGTACATTTTTGTTTACTGTCATAGATTTTAAGAGCCCCGATTCCAGTCTAAACTCGTCGGGGGAAAGAAAAGAAAAAAAAACCACCTGTGTCCGACCAGACACGGCTGTTACTACTGGCGCTGCCTCGTTACCGTACCAGTAGTAACAGTCAGCTAACAGACGACAGCACCTCCATCACCGTGTACGGTTCGGGTGATGATTTCCGTGCTATTCAAAGACTGGGGGAAAAAAAAAAGAAGCACGTCAGCCACGAGGAAAAGTTACGGGGAAGGGAAAGAGGGTGGCGTTCCTCGGTCGATACTAGGTGTACACCCAGTCCTCCTCGTGGATATTTTCCATCTTCTTCTCGTTCGGTGGCTCGGTTTTTCTCTGCGGGTTTTGATGGAAAGACGGGAAGAAAAGAGGGTGGGTGTGTCTGGTCAGTGCACGTGCGCCAAAACATCTGGTAAACAAACCCTGTGTGCTCCCACTTCCTTCTCCGTATACGCACTAGTGACTCGTGTCGTTGGTAAAGTTTGACAATATTTTTTTCTTTTCACCATTAATTTTGTTGTCGCCAACCTGTTTGGCACATATATGTACCGAATATAGTTTATTCATTCTCAATTTCCTCGTGGAAAACGTGCAAGAGCCCGTGACTTTGATGTCCATAATACTCTGCGGTACCCCTGCGCATTAGCATTTTGGAACGAAAGTCAAATGCGAGGCAACGCCTTTTCAGAGACTCAACTTGCGCGTGTACATGTATTTGTCTATCGTATAACGTGCGCGAGATATTCGAGCCGCTGTTGATGACTGATGGTAGAGCCACGCCGTGAAGTCCAAATAACAATTTTCCCGAGTCCCATCACGTGTTGCATTGAAAAGCGTCGGGGTTTTGATTCAATTTCTCCCCCCTGTACGAAGACCCGGAGCTTTAATTTCATGGTTGGGGTAATACCGCGGCTTAGAGCAAGAGAGAGGTGTTGAGAAAAGCTGCTCCGAGGGATAAGAGCTAATAAGTATCTAGGTCACGAGGTGCTTCGATAAAAATTTCACGCGTACCTCTCGCGTGCACGTACGCCCGTATAATCGGATACATTAATTTCATGCGCGCCGATGGTGCACGGACTCTGTGGCGTAGTTTTCTTGATGACTTGGTAAACATTTTTTCGGGAAAAACTCTCTCAACCGGTAAGATAGATGTGATAGTGAATTACAAAAAAATGTCAAAACCACGGAGTGTAGCTTGACACATGTATTGTCTAGGATTTCTTGGTTTTATTCCTCCCCAATGAATTACCTATTAAAGTTAAATTTTTCCACGAACGCGTGTTAAATCGTCTTGGAAGATATGTATAAAAACATATATATGTACATGTTCAAACTGACGTCCCCAGACAAATCGAGAGGATCCTTTCTCGCGTGACAGTCGGCGGTTATAATAACCGATGAACCATGTATATACGAGCAAATCGTAAACACGTGTTTGAAAGTCCGAAAGCGGGTTGATGCAGTATGGATATATACTCGGGAGCCCTCAAAAAAAAAAAAAAAAAAAAAAAAAAAAACAGGGTGGAAGGAGAGACAGACGGTAGAGTCCACGTGTCCTTTTTCACCGACCGGGCGAGCTGGGGAAGGTCGTTTCACCCCAACGGCGACGACGGCGAGACGGCACGTGCTGGCGCACGGGAGGGACGCTTTGTCCATTTCGCTTTCTTTTCTTCTCGAGAAGGGGGTAGGTGCGCACTCGTAACGGGCTCAATGTATACTTCGTCATGGTGCGTATTGTATACTTAAGTATATACCCTTCGCGAGGCTTTTTTATATATTTTTAATTTTGCTTGTATGCGAAGGAGACACAATTTTTGTGTATTATATAGGCCAGACCAAAAATACATGTTTATCAGCTGCAGGCTTGCGAATCACATCAAAGGCGAATATTTTCATCAATAAAAAAAAGAAGAAGAAAAATAGTTGAAACCCTTACATACCCTTAAGGAGGTTGCGGAGTATCATTCAGAGGCGCGTACCTTCTCTTGTACTCCACAGACTTGAAACTGTACGACTGTAACTAATTATATTAATTTGAAAAATGCCTGGCAAGGCTTGATTTTGTTTTTTATCGAGCATCTTCTGTTTCTACTAAGGTATCTATAAGAACTTTTTTTTTCATTCAAGCATATTGATAATACACCCTAATTTCAATTAAAAGGCAACCGTATCCTGTTCTCTCGTAAGAGACAGTGTGTTAAGCTGTCAATATATAATAATAATTTTTTTTCTCGAAAATTTCCCCGGTAAAAAATCTGAAAAAATTCATGTCCACTCCTGATGTGCTGAAGTATAACATGAATTTTTTTTTGTCCGATTGTACATTTTGAGCTTTTCTCCCGAACCTTCTCAATAGTTGGTGGAAAGAAAACTTTCTCGCAACGAATTCCCTCCCTCTTGTCGCACTAGGCGCTTTTCCGATGTAGCGAAAAATTCATCCTTTGAAATTTGAAAAGACGCTTCGTCTTCGGGAAAACGTGCACGTAGTGGCAAACGCGTGACCACAAAAACCACCGGGAAAACGCCTCTAGGTAAGGAAAGCGAAGCGAGCCACACCTCCGAGTAACGTGTATGTGTTTACGTATATGGGGACAGGATATGGAGGACTGGAGAGCCCAAGAAGTGTAAGTACACAAGGAAGGGAAGATGCGAAGGTGCTCTCGAGCGCGTCAATAGGAGCTCGGATGATTTATGTGTATACTTACCCACCTCTGCACGAAACTTTTGCGTCTCGACGACGACGCCGCGAAACTTTGATTGTACCGCGTTTTTCACGCGCTTTCCCATCGGGGTCTCCTTCAGCCCACCCCTGCATTTCTATACACCCCTCGGGTATATGTAGGTCACACCCCCACCCCCCCTGCTCCTACCCTCCCATCCTTTCTTCCTGTACACAATACGCGCGCGCTCGTCTTACACCTTCCCCGCAAACGCCCGTACCTTACGATGCGGACACACGAGGTATATTTTTTTTTTTCGCTGCGCTTTATATGCGTACATTCGTCGAGCACGAGTTTTCGTCAGTGCATGTTAATACGTAAGTGATATAGATGTAAGCCCTCACGTGTTTGTAGGTCTCAAATCTACTATTGTAAGCTTCAGTTGCTCCTTCTTTGCCTTTATCTTTGCACAACGGTACAGCATCGACGAGCGGAACTTATTGTGCCAAATATGAAGAAGACCCTCGGGTATAATACCTATATACATCGTTGAAACTTCTTTTGCGAGATTATTCAATATTTCCAAGCGATTCGGTACGCGGCTTTCGGTTTGTCAACTTGCAATTTGACTCATCCATAATCGAAGCAAACAGCCGTCTCGTCAATATTTCACGTGTGCGCATCCCCTACGCCCATTTGTACGCGTGTATACACTCTCCGTACCTACACGCGCGAATAAACGTAAATAGACACGTGACGTAGCGTGCCCGTATACACGGTACGCTCAAAAAAAAAAAGACGATGATCATACTTACTCCGCGGGACGAAAAACATTCGCCAAGACGCTGTATAAAATGTGTACATGTGTACACGGTGACACATCTTTTCGTGCATATATGTGTGCTTATTTCAGAAAAGAAATGTATTGTACCCTTGTAGAAGCGCGTTTCAGGTGCCCTCGGTCGAAGAAGATGAAGAAGAAAAAAGAAAGTAGCATATGTCTCGGGAGATGTAGCACTCATCACGAAATTCGTTGAAAATGACAAAATCGCAACATGTCGTCAACACAAATATTAATCCCAATGACGAAAATCCGAGTCAAACTCGGCACGTATTTGAAACTCACTCATATGCGTAAAAGTTTAAGCGTAGCAGTCCAAACAAAGTTTCTTCGGGAGGCAAATATAGAGCGATCCATCCCCGGGGGACCCGTGCAATATACACATCTCGATAAACGCAACATCTCCCCCATCCGATTCCAACGAAGAAGCGTGTAATACAATCAAAGTAAAAAAAAAAAACACTCGAGAGGATTGGAAAATCTCTTCTGCTTATCGCGACTTTATTGCTCGATCATGCGCCTCTTGGAATTATAATTCTTGGGAACAGCGACGCGAGCAGACGGAGAGAGACAGTATAGCTTACCTCCGTATGTCTTTTAAACATAGAAATTATCAGAGGAGGGAAAATCGATTTTTCGAGTCCGGCGATAAAAGTTTTTGCCATTTATGACAAAGTCGTCTCACTTCGAGGGTGAACACAGTTTTCGGCGAGGTACAAAATTTAGAAACTTTGTGAATCAGTTGCCATCCACCCCTTTCTCCTGTTATCACTCGCGAAGGCATCTTCAATCTTTTAAGTACACTTCTGTAATTGCCGCACTCTCGAGGGCAAAATTACTCGGCTTTGCCCTTATCGGGCGAAAACAGGCGCAAAAGACACTCGAGACCCAATTACTCGCGACAAGCATATTTTTTTACAAGTGTAGATGCCATTACAACCGTATAACTAATAACGAAAGCCATGCAATGCGGTTTACCATTTTACGTCAGTTTTTCCACGTCAAACCTCGAGCACATTCCGCGATAAGAACTCGGGTACAGTAAAAGAGTTTGATTCGCGAGGCTTAATTCGAGGCTTCGACGCTCGACTGATGTTTATTTGTTTTTTATATTTTTCCCGCAGATATCGTAGTGAAAGTCGCGAGTTTGTGATTGCTGGGAAAAAATGGCCAGAATGGTAATATGGTGCTGTTTATATTCTAGTAATTTTCTTTTCTCAGTGTCAATGGCAGAAAATATGACTTCTAAAAATAAATTTAAAAAAATTATGATAATCAAAAGTACCATGCTTACCCAAATGTGCAATTGAACAGGATTATATAAACTTTTTGGTGAAGAGTGGAAAACAAATGTTTTTTTTTTAATTTATTTTTTCTAATAACTTGTAACCCTGTTTGTTCATGCACGATTCGCTTGAGGAAAAAAAAATTGCTTTTACGCCCGTACACTTTTCCTTGAACCCGCACGGCAGCCTTACAGCCTTGGGAGTCACATTGCCAATACCAGGAGCGCGGAGTTTGATTTCCATCGGTAGCAAAGATTACGAGTCGTGATTTCCTCTTAAGTACAAAGTCGAGACGAGTAAAGAAATAAAGAGGAAAATAAGGAGTCGTCGCCTTTCCTCCTGACGGATGGGACGTGAAGGGGGATGGAGAGGCAACTTCAAGGGTTTCAATTGAAGGGGCAACGAGTCGAGGGTCGCGCGGCAAGTGAATATACCCTTACTCTGCTCAGAGATGTACCGGAGGGTGGGGGTGGTGAGGAGAGCCGTTCCAATTTCCAAAGTGTTTTTCTCCCTTTGGGTCGATACGGGGGGTGAGTCTCTGCAAGGGCGCGAGCTCAACTCTCGAGCGGCTTTCGTATCGGCCTAATTTTACACGCTAACGTCAATACAGCTGCGCGTACGAGCCAATTTTTTTATTTTTTTTTTATTTTTCTTCTTTCAATCATCGTTTGGTGTACTTTACTTTGTTTTGAAAACGTAATGAGCTCTTATCGGGGTACGTATAGATGGATGGTTTTCCTCATACTACTGTGTGTTTTTTTTTTTTTTTAAACTTATTTGAAAATAGATTAAAAAATCACGTAGTGTTGCGTGCTCCAATTTTCAAACCCGGTTCATCGATAACTCTTGAAATACAGAAGAAAACAGTGATTATTCATCTACGTGCAAGTAGATTACCAAAGAGCACCAGAAACGAGAAAAAAAAAATGTTGTCTCACGGAAATATACCAGCCTACGAGATCGCAGATAAGAAATCGAAGCAATAAATTCATACGCACGCACACGCACGCGACGGATCGCCCCACGCTTTATTAGTACCATACACACACACACAGACACTGGAATGATGAAATTGCCTGCGCGTCACGTATATATTTCACCGACAATTTTCCAACGATTCGCTAAATGACGACGTTTCTCTCTCTCTCTCTCTCTCTCTCTCTTTCTCTCTCTGTCCTTCTGTAAATCGATGCGCACGAGTTGAAGAGGCGTTGGTGACGACGCGAATGGAAAATCTTGGAATGGGTGCACGTACCGAAAAGTGCCTCTACGGAGTGAATCGTCAAACGAAACCTCACTGTGGGTAATCATAGTAATCGATAGAAAACTAAACTCTTGATTTTTCACACGGGCTCCCGTAAAAATGTCCAACGCGGTCCATCCATCGGCTTTTTCCCAGCACCTGGGAATGCACTAGCCATACCGTTGCTGCTTCTATATATGTATACTACGACAAAAGGCAAAAGGTATAAGGAAAAAGAGAGTAGAATATAAAAAAAAAAAAAGGTTTACTGCAGGCAGTCGCTCGAGCTCAGTATTTTCCACGCTGTTGTGCAGACACGCTCTCCGGACTGGGAACTGTACCTATATAAACTTATGTATAACTGTTAGCCTTGGGAAACGGGCGCTTCCTCGATGCACATTGATATTCCAACGGGACACGTCATGAAGGAGATCGATGAATTACCCGTGGAAACGTATACACCTTCGATTGCATCGGGCTATGCTGCACCTAAACCATCTATACCTCATAAAAATCAATTACAACAATCCTTTTTTTTTTTTTTTCTTTATTTACAAAACCCTTAAAAAAATAAACACCGCTCTACCTAACACGAGCGCAAAGGACTCTTGGTCATCAGATATACTTACGGGTTGGAATTACCATGCAAACGAGCATAAAACATTTGTTCTTTCTACCTGGGCTCTGACGTCCTCGAATTCTCCATCGCACCTGTATTGTGTTTTTAATTTTTTTCACCAAATCATTATCGCTCTCACCCTCGGTGGGATATACCCTTGCTGGTTGCTAACTAAAACCGTGTGTTTCCAACCTAAGCTTGGAGCAAAAAGGAAAAGCTTTTTTCCTCTAATTGCCGATTGGCATCTCCCTCGCGGGGAAAAAAAAAAAAAAAACTGGGTCACTGCAATCATCCGTACGGGCCCCCCTCCCTCTCTCGATTCGCTGCTAATATTTTCATCAACAGCCCACAGCGGAGTTTTTGCTTTTCATCACGTGTCAGTTGCACCTCGAAAACACACGAGAACTGGCCAAGCGAATCAGAGCAAAAGGTAATCCCCGATGCAGGAGTTATTTGCCGCTGAGACCCGAAATTATATTTTTTAATTAAACGGGGGCAAAGGGACTGTCGAGGGAAGCACCCCTTGCGCCCTCATTCCATTACAAAGTCATCAGCGAGCAAATCTTGTTTGCGCATCGTTTTTTTTTTTTTCTCAAATTGATTAGCCCCGAGTCGTCCCGTATACACACAAAAACGTAATATAACAAGAGATACGGAAAGGGACGACTGTAGTCATTTCTGACGCGACGCTTAATCAAGTGCGCCGTTGCGGCTTTACTTGGGCTGCAAGTACTATGTCGGGCCGATTGAACGAGGGGAGGAGGTGAGTGTAGCAGATTCATACAGTGCGGTGACCGCAAACGAGCGAGTCGAACTTTATCCCCCTCTCCCTATCTCCCTTTTGTACTAAACTCGCTGACTTTGCTTGGATGTGTGTAGGTATATATGCATATATTGTATTACATATTATGCTGTCTCATTCGTGTATTACGTAGAAGGGGGGGGGAGTGAGGGTGGTAAGCTGCATTGGACTGGTCGCTCGAGTGGATTGTGGTTTGTATAAGTGCTGGCGTAGCCAAAGCAATGGACGGCGATAGGAGTTGTACGTACGTTTGGACAACTGTACGCATAATTATGTGAACGATGCCTCTTTGCGTGCTCTTTTTGCTAGAGGATGGAAAAAAAATTAGGAGGTTGCGCGTACCAGTCGCTTTTTCTTTCTTTGCTCTTTTGGAGGTGAAATTTTCACTGTCGGTTGAGAACTTACTTTGGAGCTTTTACCAACGAGCACATTCCAATTGTGCGTCTCCCTTACTTTTTCTTCTGCACCACTTCCACTTTTTTCTCTCTTTTTTTATTTTCGTGTGTACAATATTCGTTGTTGCATGTGTTTCTAAACAAAGAAGGCTACACGCAAATCCGTATAAGCCCTTGAAATTCCACAAGAGCTTCGATGCATATGGATTTGAATTTGATTGAAAAAACTGATGGCAAAAGTGAAGAGACGAAACAAGTGAGTAATATTAACGGAAAGATCCTCGAGGTTCCGTCGTACCAAGAGTACGGCTATGAAGATATGATCGAAGCACAGACAACGAAGGTATAAATAAGCGCCGATGCCACTTGGCAAGTGCTAAGAACAAAAATAAAGGACAACGAAACGGCAGCGTCCTCGCGGTGAACAACGTTATCCCTTCCCCCACACAGGCCCGTTTTTTTTTTTTCTTTTTCAACGAACAGAAGCGCGTTGGAGCGCAAAAGCCGTAAGTATATTTTTGTCGAGCAACGGAGCATCGGCCGAGAAAATAAGAGATGCAGCAGAAACAAAAGCTGCTCTTCGAGGATTCATGGAAAGATATACTTACAGTTAGCGAGCAAGAGAGAATCCCCTTTGGAGCTACGGGAAATCCCTAGAAAAGAGCAGGCAGTATAAGTATAAAATGAATGTATATACACATATACTGGTGGTTGGTTGGTGAAAATTTTGCCGAGTAAAAGGACGGTTAAGTACATACGGCTCTCGAATCGCAAATTCAATTTCAACTAGATCCGCGATTGTTACATTTGGTATAGCTGGTGACCGACACCACCTGCCAGAGAAGTAAGGGAGCTAAAGTACACTCTCGCTTTATATTCTCCTCCACTCGACTCTCGCCCGTAAAGGAGATGCAGAGAAAGAAGGAGAAAAGGTTCTTTTCTCTCGGCCTTTCGGAGAGTAGAGGAGGTCCGATTAACAATTATAATAATCGCGAACGATCTATAGCGTTAAAAAAAAAAAAAAAAAAAAAAAGAGCTCTTTGTACGACTCTGCAGAATTTTCCTGGCGCAAGGGGCTTTTAACGCGCCCTATACCCTGTACACAGCGTGCGTATACGTGAAATGGGGGGAAGGGGGGGGTGGCACCGACAATTTCAGTTATCGGTAATTGCGAGGCGAGAGGGCTTAGTCGAAGGCTTTACGTGCACACTTTTGCCCGATAATTACTTCGGGAGCTATATCCACCCTTTCTCAAGCCGGCTTGACACTTTTTGCTCATTTTTCTTTTTTTTTCTGTTCGCTCTCGTATATTATTATAAGTATATACTCTGCGTCCACTGTGCGGATCTTGAATTTTTACTTTTTGAAAGGTGCGATTATCTCGTACCACGCGCTATTTTCCTCTGGAATTATGCTATACCGATCAAAGATTTCGCACGTACGTTTATTTTTCAAAAAGTAAGAATATTACCAACGTTTCAAGTAGTTTTCTTGAAATTTCAATAACAAATTCACCATCGTAAAAATCAAACTTCAGTTTTTGTTTTGGTTTAATCGCCATTGAACGCAAAATAATAATTGTAAACAACAAAATTTGGGTTTGCATTTACGATCTCTCTCATGAGCAAGTTTTATGCACTGGTAGATAATAATTAAATATCGTACTGAAATCCCTTACACTCTATANAAAAAAAAAAAAAACAAAACAAATAATAGTATTAATGGCACTTGCAGAACAAGGAGCAGTCACGCGCATTGTAGTTTGGCTATTCAACGAGGCTCGAAGCAAAACTCCGTCTTTTGCCCGGGATCCTCTCCCTCGTCGTGACCTACATTAGCACACTATACAGTAGCTACCGGCCTCTTTGCCGATCTTTCCCCAGTACATAAGATACTTACTGCCACGGTACACAGATGTGGGAGTAGCTCGCACGAGTAATTTGCCCGAGTGTCGTTCGGAGTCTTTTCTCTCGAGTCGGAGCCTCGATTTACATCGTATACATATGTGTGTGTTGCGCTCGAGGGGCTGCATCCACTAAGTAATGACTAGGCATATTATAGATGGGAAGGAGGAGAACAAGGAGTATATATTTCCTTGACTTACAATATTGTATCTCGGGCTCGTTTCGCGCGACTCTGTACAATATATGTACGCTCTTTCCGCTTGGCTGGGTAATACGTCAACGTTTCACTGAATTACGTACAAGGTGGCAACGTGCTAAGTATGTCCGTACAGAGGGAAAACCAAAAAAAAAAAAGGAAAAAAGGGAGCACCTTGACCCGCTTGTTTGCGCAATTGGTGTTGACAAAATGACCCGAGGATTTTTTTCTTTTCCATGAGCGTGGGTGTGCCGTGGCACACAAATATTTGGCTCTCTTCGCGATGGTGGGTCATTAGGGACAGGGAGCCAAGGCTATTCTCGTGAAATATTGTATACATCGAGCCACTCTCTCCCGAGTGCGGGATCTCGATTTTACGCGTCAACAATGTGTTGTATCGATCGTCGTGGGTATAGGTGTACATACATGAGGATTGAGTTTCTCGTCCTGTAGAGAACGCGAGGATGATAATAACCATCGGAGGAAGGATCGCTTACACGTGGATATACCCCTGATGTGTTATTTATAGAAAGCGCCTCTTTGGGATCCTGGCTATTATTGCTTGGTCCATGTAACGTATAGGTACTTTTGCGTCACTGCATGGATCAAAACACGATGAGAAACGAAAGCTCGGAAAATCAAGGATATTTTTTTTCCTCCCATATACCACGAGAGGGCGGATTATTTTGTACTATCGGTTGACGTGTACGGAGTTTTAAACTCGGAGAGTAAACGAAATTTTGACTTTATGCGTGCATCTTCACTGGTACACAATGAATGTATACCAACATTATGTATACCGCGTGGAGGCTTTCCCGAGGCTTTTATCGATTTTTCCGATGAGCGGACCTGCAATTGCGACGTAAACGATGCATGCCTGCACAAAAATACCTAGACGAGTACCGTATAGCACAGCTGCCGAGACGAGAACGAAATGGTCCCGAAAATCTGGGGTGACGTGGGACGAAAGCGAAGGAGGAGGACGACGTGACATCGTGCCTCGAGAGCTTCCCGTCCGTATATTGTATTCGTACGCGGGTACAAAGCAGATAATAGTGTGCGGTGGTGGTGTACATTAGACAGTTGCCGAGTGTATCGCGTTAACGAGACTCGCGCGTCGTGGCGACCTTTTGAGGTAAGCGAGACGAAATTTTAGGACCATTTTCCTATTCGGGGATGATTGAATGTTTAAGTTGTAATTCAGTCTAATTTTTTTATTTTTTGGTGCATCAGTTGGCAATTTCGATGATTTCGGTAATTTACGTGGGAAAAACACTTTCGTTTCTACATATGATATATAAATGTTAAAATTGACAAATTATTCGTGTTTATAATGAAGGTAACACAATGTATCGCACTCATGTGCCATTGGAGCCATACGAGGTTCACAGTTTTCTTCGGGAAGTGTGTAAGAGTTACCATGTACCTATGCACTTGGGAGTGAGTGAAGGCATTGTTTGTTAAAAGACTCAAATATTATTGTAGTTAACTTTTATTTACAATTAGCTACGTAAAACTGTGGTGAATTTGAGATTGAGTAGGTATGCTGTTGAAGGTACAAGGTAATGGACATAAAGCAGCTTCTTGGGTCCATACGAGGCGAGAGATGAAAAAAAGGGAAACAGTATCGAGTCGCAAGCTGATCACTTTCGCTCATGTACAAGCAGATACGACAGCCTGTAGGTACATTTAGGGAGGGAGTGAGCGATTGTGATTGCAGATTGGCCAGACATACGAGAAGAGTTTATTGAGATTCCCTGGAAGATGCGTATACCTATTGTACCTAATTGAAAACACTTGCGCATCGACGAAGCCCGTTTCTCCGGACGAAAGCTCATTTTTCATCGGCAAAGCCGTTTGCTCGCAAAATTCAAGAGCAAACAACAACCGACGAGGTTCGAGCGGAGCAGGAGGAAGAAGACATACCCGACTGGCAATGAGTCGCCGCTTTTCCCCATAAATTACGGGCGAGCCGCACACGCGGGGGATTAATTATACCAACGAGCCGATTAGCTCGCTAATCCATCCTGTATTGTTCCATCACCGGTGACCAGCTATTATTATCATGTATATATATGTTGCCTATTATTCCGCGCTATCGCGACTTGTTTGTCACGAGGAGAGAGATATGGATAGGGTCTACTGTGATGAATCGATTCGGTCTTTTGTATATTCATACATATAATTATATATGAGATTGGTTATTATTTACTTATACGTGTACCCATTTTGTTTTGAAATAAGAAAAAAAAAATCTATAGTTCGATTTGACACGAAGCCTCTTACACAACCCATATACTTAGCGAAAGATCACCAATGTACGAGGTAACTTTTTCTTTGCTCATTCCATAAGTGGGAACATATATGTATTTATAACGATGTACTGTCTTCAAGTCTCGTTGAACTTTTAAAGAAGAAAAGTACTAAGAGTACTAATAACGACATAAGTAACGCGCGAGTTTTAAAGAAGAGAGTATTTTTCATGCACACGTGCGCCCCGCGAAACATCTCCGAGAATAAGAGCTTTTTTTCTGCGGTGAGAAGGTGTATTATATGTATATCGCACGCGCGTGAGGAACAAGTAGTTTGTTTTTGGAGCGACCCGCGGTTTCCGAAGCCTGTTGTTGTTGATTTAATTTTTGTTTTCCAAACTGTTATCTTTTTACGTAAAAGCACGCACGGCAAATCATCCCAATGTTTGATCGGAACAATGGAAAACGGTTGCATGACAAATAATTCTTTTCATGGGACGCGCAACGATCGATTTTTTTTTGTTACCGTTGAGCGTATATTATTGGGAATCGGGATGTAAATTGTTCGCCAAATCGTGGATACATTTGCGGGTGTTTGCGAAAAAACTCGTGGACGAGCAAGTGAGTGGACCAGCTAAGTTTGAATGACTTGCGATGAGTTGCTACTGCTGTCGTTGATCACGTGCCATAATACCTATAGTATAGGATCGATACGTGGATGCAAATAACTCGCGACTAAGTGATAATTGTGTTTAAAATTTAAGTGAGGCTGAAAAAAAATTGTAGCTTTTCGTTTGTTTTTGTCATTTTCAATGTGTGATATATACGTGTTACTTTAACCCATCGATACGTATCGCAAATGAAAAATATTATTGATGGCGTACAATTTTGGGTTATTGTTTGCAAATTAATACTACAACGTAGACTTACTTTGTAATGAAAAATTATTAAGATAGATGTGGTACAGACAGATAGGCTGATGTTGAACGCGAGTCCATGAAAAGTTGCTTTTTTTTTACTCGATCCACGTATCTGTTTAAAATTTAAAAATTTCAAACAATGAATTTGAACGAGCGAGTAGGTAGGCATTCTATAAGCGAATAAAAAATTTTAACGTTTAACTTCTTATTTCTTCAATACGTTTCTGTCTGATCGAGTCAAAGGCAACAATCCAATGCTTTACCGCAAAACATTTTTTATTCTCAGGTTTTCCTCGTGCAACGGGTGAACAATAAATAAAAGAATATGATAGATACGGTGAAAAAAAGAAGGTCCCCTTCGACGACCACAACAAGATAAACCCCGACAGCCCCAAAATGACAGCACCACGACGACCGATACATTAAATGTCACCACGTATAGCGTGTGCAGGACCAGATATGAGTACACAAGTACACCCACCCACTATATACGTACGAGGCGGTGAGCAACGCGCCGATATAATATGTATAACAGGGTACACGACCGAAGCCTTACAAATTCATGCAAATCGCCCAAATCGCCCCGATCGATTGATCGGCCCTCTTTTCCCCATTCGCTCTCCCACATCTGTAGTTACGAGGACGACGACGAGTCCTGCCGCTCGTGGTTCTGCTGCCGTGTACACGACGCGAGGTCATGCAGACGAGGCATGAATTACGGATTAGCCGTGTGTGCGCTCCTGCCCGCGATGAGGACGAGCAATGCCCGTATACGTGTGTCCCCCTCCTTCTGTCTCTCTCTCGTCGAGCCTTGACCCGAGCGCGTGCCTGTGCGCGACAGTGTACGCGATGCTTGATGATAAGTGCGGTGTAATGCGTCTGTTGGTAACTATACGATGCAGGTATGCGTGGGCTGACGGGTTATTTTGGCTCCGTTTCGAAATTTCGGAGCTGCCATGGGCTCGGGGGTTTCAGTAAGGATACGAGGTCGAGGTGACAAAAAAGCTTCGAAAATCTTGCGATACGCACTTTTTTTCTGTTCTTTTTGAGAATAAGTACTCGAAACTTTACTGGACAATCTCACGCGAAGTGTACGAAACAATGCAACGGACCAAACACAGCATAAGCGGGACGATCAAATGTACGCGTGAATTTCGTGATCAAAGGATCCTCGGTTGTACGAAATCGACCCGATTTGGGAGCTTTAATGGTTTTTTTTTTTTTTTTTTTTTTTTTTTTTTCAACGGATGATATGTGTGTTGACCCGCATAATTGAACAACTGCGATCTTTTTTCAGTGAGTTTCGGCAAAACGCGGGATGTTTGGCCTTTGCGTTTGATACATTTTTTTTTTTTATCAGATGATGACTGTTGACTGTAGTTTGGCTTTGCAAAATGTGTGTCATTTTATAATTTCTTTTTTATTTTTTCTGATCAAAACAAATTTTGAATAAAATACGAGGATGGCCCAAGCGAAAACTCATTGCGTACATTTCCGTAGGTATATATTTACGGGTAAAGGTAAATAGATGGCCATTTCAAAAAGTTTACATTTGATAGAGCTCCAATTATATAGGTAGCTTCGATTTATTTCCATAACGTGTAGGTAGTGGTTCGAAATCCAGCTAGTGCTTCAGAACCACCATACCTTGTGTTTGGCTGTATCGTAAACTATGAAGTTGGCATTTCGAAAAAATTTGTTTTGTATCAGGAATTTGTGTCCTTAACGATGCGATGAGATTTTTTCTTCAAAATCAATTTCATTGTTCAAAAATTCAACAAGTATTACTAAAATGCAGATTACATGTTTTTCTTTTCCCCCGTAACGATTTCAGCTGTGCTCTAAATGCAAAAGTTTGGTAGAGTCACCGTAGCATAACCCCAATGTCAAAGTTCAAGCCAACAACGGAGCCTCGGTGTAATCAAATTTTTCCATTATACGTTTGACTGATTCATGCACACGTTCCCGTTAACAAATTAATCCTTTTGCCGCGAAACAGGACGAAATATCGAGCCTTTGTTGTACAAGGGGGCCTCGGAAAAACAATGCGAATTGTTGCGGGGCTACAAATCACGAAACCGTCAATAACCCGTTTCCTCCGATTGAGTCGAATTAAATACGAGCGTATCCCAACGACAACCGGGGCGTATAAATAACTCGAAATAAATGGGAAAAATTTGTGGAAAAAAAAAATAATAATAATAATAATACGAGACAGCGTTACTTATCAACAACAAACCAAGTAAAAAAGAAGTAAGGCCGATCAGGGGACTTTGTAAGTACACGCAGAATCATAAATGTATACTCTCCTGTCTCAATTGAATAATTTGATGTATATATACACGTCACTGCAGTGACACGTGCGTAATAATGTGAACACAAAACAGGAATAGACAACAACGACAATTAAAATAAAAAAAAAAAAAAAAACCCCAAGCCCAAGTTGTCGGAAAACAAAAGGAAGGAGCCCACAATGGCGAGTTAGGGCTGTGAGAAGAAGAAAGAGCGTGCAAGTGAAGGATAATTGAGTTACGAACAAGAAAGATGGTAGCAGTATAGACAAGGAGACAGTACGGTGGAGTAGTACAATTGCTCGGGTGGCCCTGGTGTGTTGGACCGTATATATTATAGAGATGTAGGACCAAGAAGGAGGTGTCGTTAGGCGAAAGGACGGGAGAAGTGGCGCCAAATGAAATTACATGCCAACCAAAAAAAAAAAAATTTGTGTCTTTTTCCCGAGTCAGTGCAATATCCTTTTTTATTTTTTAAGATAAATAAAATCACTCGAAGCGCATCAAATTCAGAGCTTAAGCAATAACCTTATGTGTTTGTACGCGGAGTGAACCAAAGCGCAAAGCGCCTCATTATACCCCCGGCAAATGAGGGTCTCGAGTGAGAAAGCTCGGGCTTGTACGAAACAGAGCGATAAAAAGGAGGCGACTTACGCACCTGCAGGATAGAGGATATAGGAAGTGAATACATTGCACTTGCCAGGCGTATAGGTATATGGATGCGCTTCCGCGTGTCCCACTGGCACTAATGACCACCGATTGCCCCTCTCTCCTCCCCCCCAACCCAACCCCTGGCGAAACTGCATGGATTTGCCACGTACATCCCCCGAACGACCCCCTTCTTCTCTCAGCCTCCTCCGTCTTTTCGGTGTATTACGTCAGTGCGGGTAGAGAGAGCACACGTTCACTGTATAGAAGCTCCTTGAGTCGGTCGAGAAAGTTTGCCATATTCTTTTTTTTTCTTTTTTTTTTTCTATTGAAAAATAAAGTTTTATGGTGCAAAGCAAAAAAAAAGCACATCTTTTTGATTCGGGGCGCAAGTGTTGCCGAATCGGCGTGCGACATCTGCTTTTGATGTACACATATATAATATTGTATTCGTACGTGTATTTTCAGCTCAAAACCAAGGCGTTTCGTGTTTTTATTATTATTTTATTCTCATGGCCGGTTGTAAAAATTCATGCTCGTGTCGCTGTTTTTTTTTATTATTATCATTATTGATGACAGGGAAGAAGAAGAAGAAGAGGAAAAAGAAGGGGAACTTGTAAAATGAAAATTCAAAGCGATGTGCTTTATGACTCAAATTTTGAAGCTGTGCTGTTGAGAGTAAGCGCTGAAGCGTAAATCTTGTAAAGGTCCATGTGTCAGTGCTACAAACGAACAGTAGCAACATAAGCAATCCTCATATTTGTACTCGAGAAAAAAAAAAAAAAAGCAAAAGTTAGGCATTGAATTAGTGATTTCTTTGCTGCTATTGACTCGTTGTACGCTCATTCTCGGTCGACATCGAGTCTGATGCTCCAACAGCTGCTAACTAAATACCCAGACGTGCATACGTACACAAACCGAACGTTTTGAGCAAACGAGGAAAAGTTTCTACTCTCGAAGAGAAAAAAAATATATACATACACACACGCAGTAGTTGTTAATCACGTGTACAGGTACATAATGTAAAGCTTTTAAAGTCAAGGCGACTCGGCAGCTAAGCTCCTCTCTCTCTCTCTCTCTCTAATGAGACAATTATAAAAGCCATTTACCAATAATAACAAGCCCCAATATCATCGCCGCTTTCGCGCAAATTAGCATGTATACCTATACACAACCACACATAATGCACAGGAAAAAAAAAAGGTATAGGCAAGGAGGCACAATCGCGCGTAATGAGCCATTTCAGCCTTTCTTAGACCGGGAAATAGAGAGAGAGAGAGAGAGAGACAATCGAACCGAAGACTATATTTGCATGGCAAACAAGGCAGCGCTTGAACTCTATATTTATGTACTCCTACTCCTCCTCACGTCTGGCCGCAATTGTGCGCCGTATAGACCTGTTTTGCAGAGTAGCTGTCGCTGCTGATGTTTCGTTGTACCTGTTTCTACTACTTACACTGCCTGACGTGAGTTTTTTTTTTTTTTTTTCCTTCACGTGATAACTGGTCACATGATCGCACTCCTACATTGTAGGTACGAGAGTTTGTAAGTCAATGCTGTGTTGTATACTTGGACAAGCCAACAGCTGGAGGCTGTGCTCGTTACGTATCGTGTGTACACTAAATACGGCAAACCCTTGTCTCGACAGAGTTTTGCGATTGACAAAAAATCATCCATCTGTTGCAAAATGTTTGGTAAAACGAAGAAAAAATTTCATGCAACCATCACATAATCCCAACCAACGTACAAGAGACAGCCCATGTGCGCAGAACACATGCAGCAGGTGAAATAAAAAAAAAACACAAAGTGCCCATCGAACCGTGTGCGTATGGATGCAATGGTACGGGTATACATTGTTAACACGAGACACGCGAGTACGCTTGCAAGCTCGATCGTGTGTATTGTGTATTATTGAGCAGCCAAGGACTCGCTCCGCATAGGGACTCGCAACCCATCGAATTCGTTTCGATAATTGTTCATCAATAAATCCAGACAATGTACGGTCCGGTATAATACATCCCGAGAAACTCAACCATATATATATATATATATACAATATACACAGTGCACCATGACAATTGCCGATAAATAAACCGATCGCTATACATCGATACCGGCTCATCCGCGCTTATATATACATTTGTACGGAGTCGTTGAAGACAAGCTCTCCATACGTATAGCTATACGTGTACATTGTCCACCTACGTGCTCCGTCTGCCCTTTGTTTTAGTCACCGCGGCAGTGTACGCACTATTGAATCGTTTATAACGCGATGGAGCATTAATTTGTCGTATTGATTTCTATTGGAGTGGATACGCGTGTGTTTTTCGGAAAATGTCTGTGAAATTGATGACGCCTCTTTTTTTTTAATAATAAAGCGCATGTGTTGTTATCACCTGGGTTATAAGGTATTACACCGATACACGGGGGCAAGCGCGAGGAGGTGCGCGTTAATTTACATTTCGTGCGGGTGTTGTCGATCGACGAGCTTTTGGGCATTTTTTCTTTTTTTTTTTTTTTTTCCCACTGACGTACAAAACGTAGGTACCAAAAATAGATACGCGGTGGTATTTGGCTGTCGCTTCTCTTATCGATACGTGAATTGTGAAACGAGCATGGGCCATGTTCGTGGTTAATAAAACCGGTAAATTCAACTCCATGCGGGTTTTTCAAGTCATGTAGATTTGTACATACGTATACGTGTACGTGCATATTTATAAATGTTAAACTCGGAATCTGTACTTTATTTTTACATCTGTTTGCCCAAACGAGCGTATACTTATCTGTACTTGAAAATGTCATTTGTACGCTTATTAGCGATCATTAATATTGAATAACATTATACAAGTTGGTCGAATGAATTCGGAGCACAGCTACTGTGAGTGATTATGTAGGTTTTTTTATTTTTAATAAACGTGCGATAAGCGGCACAGTTTATCATTTTTGTTGTTTTTTGTTTCAATGCCCTTCTTTTTCTTATCTCTACAGCCATAATTATCACAATTAATTATACGACCTCGTTAAAGATGGCACCTGCATCTAAATCGAAACATCTAATGGGTATACGGAGTGGCAAAAAAAGTGCATAATGTATATAGTACGTCGGAGGAATAGATAAAATACAGAACTTTATTTGCCCTCCGCAAACACTTGGCGCCGATAATAATCGTCGCTCGAGTCTCAGGTGCACCTGTACGTGCAGTGTATGTAAATATACTGCCGTTTTCTATTTTTTTTTTTTTTTTTTTTTTTTTTTTTCTTCAATTGGTAAAAGCACTTTGCGCGGAATTTTACCGGCAATTGATGCTCGTTTCCAACCATCATCGACAGTATACTCGTTGTCGCGGCCATGACACACTTTTAAACCCCGTGCACGGCTGCGTGAGTGTCAAACCATCTTACGCTGTATATAATTTTAAACAAATTAAATTAGCGAAGCATATGATAAAGTATACAGAAAAGAGAAAGAAATGAGAGACAGAGAAAAACCACGTAACGACTAAAATCCAACACTGGCAAATACATTTATTTCTGAAAACAAGTATTGAAAAAACTAATTATATTTTTAAAGAAATATTTTTTTTAGCCCGTCCAAGCGTTTCGAGACGCATGCAGACACACCCACACACCCGAATGATGTTACCGCAAAAGCTTTTGAAAAGAATGATCTCATATACGCGCGTGTATGAGTATATATACGTGTATATGGTAGGGAAAATTCCGTCGAGGTATTACGGTCGATGGCACCTCCACGACATCGGACGCCCCGGAGTGCCGCGTTTTCAGAAATAGAATTTTTCGCGCACAAGCTCCCATGTATTCCTCCCCCCTTCCCCATCCCAACCCGCTCCCTGCACAGTACAACATAATATACAATGTGTCATTCGAGACGACGCGAATTTTTACGCCTCCGTGCGTTTTTTCGGGAGAGAGGCGCGCGTTCCTTGCCCTCGTTTATTATAATACCCACCGACTTCTTTATTGTTAGTTTTTTTGTTTTTTGTTTTTTCTTCTTTTTTTTCTTATTCTCATCGTCACAATGTTTCTTTCGGCGGCGATTTGCATTCGCGCGTACGTTTGGCTCTTCCTTCTCCCCCAGTATTGTCATAAACTCGAGCTGACTTTTTTTTTTACATATCCACGTACAAAAGGGGTCCAGGGAAGGCGGTTGCTTCGCTTACTTGTTTTCCATGCATTTTGTTTATGCAATTTTTTTTTCCATCATAACATTGGTGATTAATGGGGGAAAAAAAAGAGTGTACGAGGACGTGTTTTTTTTCCCCCGCGGGGGACAAACAAAATCACCCGTCGCTGTCGGGAAACCCACGTAGTGTCCTTGCTAATCTAGCCCCGGCGCGTGGAATTAATTTCAGCATCGGGGGAAGCCCTTTGGCAGAGAGCCTTCCTTTCGTTTGCTTTTCCACTCAACGGGACGTATATACACTCCCGCAACAAAAGCCCCGTCACGTCTGTCCTTTATTTGTCGCTCCCCGGGGATTGTTTATCGGCGGATCGCACCAGAACCAATGTGCTTCCCGGCTCTCGTGCAGCGTTGTACGAAAAAACTTTTTCGAGAAAGCCCGTGTCGACTATATGCCGGTTTTTGGGAAATTTCACTCGAAATAAAGCTTGGAGCCGGAATGGGAAAATCCGTTTAGCTCAGGCCACGGCACGGGAGAAAATTTCACCGGCGTCCCTTAATATCCGAGAGGGAAGCGAAAAACTCCAATTTCGCAAGACAAGATCAGCCTCTGAAATCTTAAAAACCCTCGCTCGGCTTAAATGCGCGTGTCCACCTTTCGCTGAGTGAATGGGATGAAAATCGAAGGCGAAGTTGTTCTGGAAAAAAGTACATAATCAACGAAGCACTTGCGAGTACATTTTTACGAGGCTTTACTTGTGCGTTAAATTAAATTTTTTTTGTTTCTTTTCCAATCCAAGTACAAATATTTCAAGCTCTTTGGGATAAATTAACCGTCTCTAATAATACATTATTTACGCTGCAAAATTAAGCCCATTTGCGCGCTGCTCGTACGTACCGCAAAAACTATATACATTATATATTCACGTGCGCGTCAAATAATACATACCACTTTCACCGCACGCGTTTTCATCTCTATCTACTCATATATATATATATATATAGCGTATGGATGCAATGGTACGGGTATACATTGTTAACACGAGACACGCGAGTACGCTTGCAAGCTCGATNATATATGTGCACGTGCACGGACAATATTCCCTCTAATTATCATAATTAATCGCGAAATGCGAAATTTAATGAAATTTTAATACCTGCAAAAAGTGGCGTACGTCTAAACTATTAAAGCAGCTCAATTAAGCTATTTCATTATTTTTGGTAGCTTCGCTCTATTGCTACATTTATTTATTTACTTTTTTCTGAACGAAACTGGTTAAACGATTGCATGAGACCTTGACTTTATCAAATCCTTTGAACAATAATATCGAGTCCCTTAGCGTTATAAAAATACGCCACGTGTCTTTATAGCTTATGTTACGCCATTGAAGTTTTATTGACACAGTATTAAAGAAAAAAAAAATTAGCCTCCTTTCGCCTGTGGGTGCATGTAACACACGACAGTATTTGTATACTTGTGTACGCATACGCGGTAGAAAATCCGCTAACGAGAAAGCTCTGTATTTACGAGGGCGCCACTATCGCCGCACGCTTGCAAGCTTTATGTACAGAGAGAGAGAGAAAAAGAGAGTAAGCTTCGGGCGGGTCCACTGGGTCACGGAGTGCGCGAGCCCCTGTGCCTCCCTTTTGCTCTCTTGCAGCGGCGACCGAGAACGCTCCAATTTGCGCTTGATATTGATCTAAGCTCTTCCGACCCACGGGAGAGCGCACCGGGTTACCAGTGGACTTGATTTCACTCGGGGGTTATTCCCGCGCTGCGCATCTACGAAAGCACGGACACGCCAACTTTACGTTTGGTTCTTCCAAGTGCCGTTCCATTTGGCTTAATCTGTTTTTACAGATGGCCCCTTCCCTTATTTTTATTTGTTTTACATTGAGAAAAATGGGTTACCGGCGTCTGGCTTCTTCCCTCTTTTTTTTTTTTTTTTTTTTTTTCGCTTCTTCTCCGGCGATGCGATGCACTTTCGGTAATGTGGATTTTATTTTATTGCTCGTCCTATTTTTCGACAACCAAGAGCAACCAACCCCCCCCCTGGTTTTCTGGTACTCGTGCAGCTAGATTTGTTAATACAGAGTGTCTGTTTTGTGGTAAAATAATCTTTTTGACATATAAAATTGAGGATGCACGTGTGAGTGCACGTTTGGTTTTTAATACATTTATCATCTATGACTAGGACTGCATTTTACACGTGTCACGTGCCAACGTCGTCCGGTTAATGATGCGCCCCGTGGACTTGCGGGTAAATGAAGCAAAAAAGTGTGGAGGAAAGAAAGAAAAAAATTCAGCCAAAAGCTTTAGCGAAATTGCGGGTGCTAAAAATAGGCAGCTCATCCAGGACGGGCTGTATACGGCTTTTTCATTCAGGCGCCCACGCGTGCAGGTACCCAGTGTGTTGGAGAAAAAAAAAAAAAAGTGCCGAATGCAGGCGTAGCTCTGACGTCACTGCGGCCATCGGCTACAGCCATCGATTCGCCTTTTTAGTTTGCTCCGATCCAATATTGATCCGTGGCGATTCAGCTGATGCTCCCGAGGTAAAAGTGTGTTGCTTTTTTCGGAAAAATTCGTGAAAATTGACGGAACGATTTTTTACCCTCAACTCGACCGAGTATTTTAGTTTGGGAATTGAGGCAAGTTAATTTTTAATTCAACAATTTAGGCAAATTTACAAGTCAATTGGGACTATGATTGTTTTTTTTCGTCAGTTTTTGGATCTCATTCGTATTAGAATAGATTCCTTATTCGTGTGAAAAATATCTCTTCGTAAATTTTAAAATCTCCCTTGAATAACACGAAAATTTAATGCATTGAACAATAATAAAAATCCATGCGTCTTTTTCGACATGTGTGATTTTTTTTTAATTTTACGACTCGAGTCTCAGAAAAACCAGAGTTTTACTGCATTTTCAGAGAGCTTTGAAATTCCACCGGAAATCGAGAAGTAACGATTTTCTCGTTCGAGGCTGAAAAGCCTGTGGTTTCTCATCCCAACTTTATATTAAATTTATTTCACAGCCCGCCCAAAGGCGTTAAATTTCGCTCGAAAATCGATGCAGATGATGTGTGTTTACTACCCCACTTCCAGTTGTGAATTTTCTCTCCTCGCGCCCGCTTTGTTTGGATGTACTTGGTGCGTACATCTCAATTCCGAACACACGTTATTCGCACTGTATTCGATTGTTCGGTTATCATTTGTATTTTTTATCTCCGTTTTAAAATCCTCTTTTTTCCGATAGCCCTTATATATGCGTATGTATTTACGAAGACCCAGAGGTATAATCTGAATTTGAATGTATGAGAATCGTGTGAAGCTGAATAATATTCCCCCCCCCCCCTCCTACCGTACACCAAGCGCCGCTATGCTGCTATGATCTCTTCGTCTTGCCCAACGTTTTCACATACGTTCGTGCTTTTCATCATTTTATTCGCACTGGAAATTCCTCCTTCCGATATTGCATTTGTACAGCTACCGCGTTTTTACCGCTCGAGCAAATGTATTTCATGGAAATTCTTGCTCTTTGAATATTATTTGAACCGATCGGGTCGCATATTTATTCATGAATCTTTCCCCCTCCTCCCTCTCTGCACTCGTTTTTTGCACGTGTATTTTTATTGATATTCATGCAGAGTCTAAAAATTTTTATCAATTCACATCGACACCACAGTTTTGACGATAATAGACGTTTATCCGTCAAAAGTAAAATCTCAAATTCATTGTCGAATGTAAGACCTCGAAAAATCCACATTTTTAACGCTGCGCTTTTATGACACAATAAAAATTTGTTACCATTTACAACGATACTTTTCTAAAAAATATCTATGAAATGTCAAATTATTGTGCTTGAGTTAAGGACTGGTAAGTTTTTTGATTGTAAAATAGAAGTATCTCAATATAAAAAAATACATACGTAATTTTCTCTTAAAGCTATAAAATTATATTGTAATATTCGATAAAAATGTTTAGTAATAAACGATAATCATCACTACCTCAAAGATCGTGACTTCCATGAAAAAGTATACTCAGCCAATCGCACAAAACTCAACGACTAGATCAATTGATGATACCATTACATTTAAGCTTTACGGACATGAAACAATTATTCTCATTGAAAGACAAAGTAAACGGTGAAAGTAAATTTTTATCACAGTCGTAGGTCGACTTATTTTCATGACCAACACACACGAGTGCACACAATTTATTACGAGCCTCATGTGAGGTTTGAGAAACTAGTTATGGGCTGTTACACTTTTTGCTCCGGTAAAAATATAGGGCACTCGTGGAAAGCTACTCGCCCTTAAAAAAAAAAAAAAAAAGAAAAAAAAAACGACCGACTCATCCGCACGCTCCATACCAGGATACGCACAAACAGGAACGTGGGCGTGCCATCCATCTCTCTCACTCAACGGTTTTCCCACGATCAATACACATAAACTCCCCATCTTTCTTCCACCCCCTGCCCTCCCCATCCATCTCACGCCTCACCTACACACGCACTTTCCTCCCCCCGTGCTTTGCCTTGAATCGCGAGCACTGTCAATGTCACGTCACTTCACTTATCGCCTTAATTTCTCCGAGGCTATCCCCCCCCCTTCCTGTTTCTATATACATTCCACCCTCCGAAGTTAACTCCCCTGCCCTTTTTTGTTTCGAGAGAGAGCTTTGCGGCTGCAAAGAGAGGCAAAAGAGGCGCCCGGGGAGCTTGACCTATACAAGCGTATACGGCATCGAGGCTCCCATCGTTACGGACTCTGATTTGTTTTACCTCCCCCTTTATATATCCTTTAATTTGATGATGCTCTTTCGGGAGACGACGACCTCTTTGGAATAATTAAATTTCATCGACTCCGAAGGATAGACGCGCCAGCTGTTTGGCTGCAGATGAAACGTGACTATTTTTACGGAGAAAAAACGTGTTGTTGGGTTGTTCGAAATGAAAAAAAAAAAAAAAAAAAAAAGTCATCACCTCGTTATAAACTGTACTTTATTTGCGTTGCGTTGCACAATTACTGCGAGTGAATCGTATACATAATAACAGTTCCGCGTCCGTCGTCTGCATTTACATATAGGCTGTACAGCTTCCGAGTCATGAATTTTAATGAAACTGCGACTAGGTATTATTATTATTATTATTATCATCATCATCATCTTTGGATATCAGGTAGTAAAATTTAATGTTGGCGCATTAGCTCGGCTATGCACTCGCGTTGTATCGATTATCATCACTTTTACGCTGCTGAGCTTTTACGTGTACGTATGCATTGAAACACCTCCACACTGCAGGGGCAACTCCATTCTAAGAATAGTAAGCACACCAGAGCAATCCCCCTGTGCTAGTGCAGCGATTTTAAAATTAGTTGAAAAACAACGTGCAACCCAAAGGAAATGATGCTCCAGCGATAATTCAATGAATCCTTTTTTTTTTTTTTTTTTTTTTCAATACGACGTACGTTTGGGCTCGCGCTGGTAATGTACATGTAAATTGTACAGCGCGGACACGAGTCGTTGAACCAAAGAGTGATAAGGCAACGATTCAGCGCAAAGTCAGCCAAACGGGTGTCAAAGACTCCTACAATCGCTGAATGAGCATGACACGTGAGTGTTTCCGCGTTCGTTGCGACTCGGCAAAACGCCCTTTGTCGTTGCATTTCTCGGGCAGTTGTTGTCGAATCGAGCGATTTTCCGCTGTGAAAATCAATGCAGTTATAGTACACTTGGAGTATCGCAATATGTTTGGCTCTTATATGTTTACACCTTGTTTTGGCCACTTTTCGAGGAAAAAAAAAAAATGCTTCCAGTTGAAAAAAATCATCAGGAAAACAACAATTTATATCCTACTTTGTTTTCAAGACTCATTGAGAGGAAAAAAATAAGAGTACAGCCCGCGCTCCTCTTCCTCTCTGACGTGGCTCTGAATAATTTGCTCTGGGTACGCAGGCATTGCCTAGCTCGATTTTTCCATAACATTGGCTGGAGAGAGAGAGAGGAATGCCCGGCATCGGACACATATTGGAAACGTGTTGGCGTGGGCGCGATCGTGGCGTGTATATCGGATGCACTGATATTAAGAGCATTTTGTCGACGAGAAATTTCATTTGGTGATGTATATGTTTTTTAATTTTACCTATTACCTATTACGATACGCAACGATTGACAGTATGTATGGCAAAGAAACGTGTGTCATCACAAATGCGATTGCTGCATACACAATGTGAATCATCCGCATTGTTTTACAAACCTATGAAAATTTTTTGGGGGACAGAGCAACTACTACTTCGATGGACATAATGGTAAGGGAGCTTAAAAAAAGCTCGAAAAGTGTATTGTTATAATTTTTTTTTTTTTTTTTTTGAAGTAACCAAAAAAATGGCACTTTTACTGCAAACGCATAAAAATCAACCCCAAACTAGTTGACGGTCGTCCCTCGAGTTGGCAACACACCACATGGAAACTTGAAACTTTCCATGGCCAACATCTTTAAACCAAGTGCCACCCCCTATTTTTTGCAAGTATACGGTTTACCTCGAACGTAGAGTTCATCGGCCGAAAGTACCGTAGCAACACAGACGTTGGCCAACAAAAAAACTCGACTCTTTTCCTCCTTCCAATCGATCGAGCCAAACGAACCGTATAACAATATGCGACCCCGAAGCCTCGGCGAACGCTAGAAGTAAATAAAGCACCGCGGGGACCCACCGGTGATCCATTCGGTCCGTGTGTACCCACGTACGCGTGCACAGGGGCTCTTTTAAAAGGAACGATTGATTCGACGGAATCAAAAGGGGAAAATAACAGAAAACAAAGGAAAAAAGGAAATAACAGTCGTGAAAAGTCGAAAGAAACAAAGGAGGGGTGGGTTTAACAGAGGCTGTTGGGCGGAACGGAAGCCCGATTGGCATTTGCTGCTTCCGGAACCGAGTCTTTCTCACGATAAACAATCAACACGGCTCGAGCGGAGCTTTGAGAGTTTTTTTTTTTCCAACTCTCAGAGCGGTTTTTTGCAATTGGCTCCGAGTTGAGGCTCCGTGTATTTCGCGACCAGAGTGAGACGAATTATGAAGCAAGCACCCGTGTGTATTCCGGCCAAGAGGAGACGGAAGTGCTGGTCTTGGCTCAAGTTGGTTAAAAATTCTTGTCCAAAGTTTGTAGTAACCAAAAAAAAAAATAATAAAAAAAAATAAAAGGACGTCTTAACTGGTCCTTGGAAAAACTGTATCATTATCGAGGTCACTTTCTCGATTCCACGCCTCCGAAGCACATTGGCTACTCGTACGCCAACAGTTTGTATATACGTTACACACATAGCAGAATCGGCGCGCGTTTATTTTCGTCTTTTTGTGCCATCGTAGCTATGCATACTATCGAGATATATACATTGCACTTGTGGCCGAGAACACTAATAACCTTCGCTATGCGACTGATGCATCATATTATACACTCATCCGTACATACGGAGCCCCCTCTGGCAAGAGACGCATGTGCTCGTGGCAAGCATGTTGTTCACTGTAGAGCAGCCTTTTCTCCTCCCTGGTAATATTATGTTGTTTTTTATTCCTCCCATTTTAAAAAAGTTTATTGAAAAAAAAAAAAAAATCTCATGCGATCCTCTTGTGATTCTTTAGTAAATATTATAGATATTGAATAGTCTTATTCGCAATCCGAAGAGCAGGACGATGAACATTTTAAGCGACTTTACTGCCACGTAAAGTGTCGCGGATGATTTTTTTTTTTTTTTTTACCATTTAATGGCACAGCGTGTGGCTTAACCCGTAAACGTACTATTGCTTCGACAGATGCGTTAATTGAGTGTGTCACATCGATAAACACCGTCGAAACGAGATCGAGTTGACTTATTAATATGATGGAAACTTTTTTTTTCCCTCTGATAACCAATGAACGCTTATGTAATACGTGTGAAAATATCACACTCGATGACGATCGTTTGATTTTCAATTACGTCTCTCACGACTAAATTATACTTTTAAACGCCATTCAGGCTCGTACATGTATATTCAACTGACGAAACGTACACACATATTAGATTTTCATCACTTGCTCGTTAATGAGATACTTCGTATTAGTTGTGCTTCGCCGATACTACGATGGTTATTTCGATGATTAACCGTGTTTTTCGGCCATCAGCTTACCCGTTACGCGTGCCTGCATCTTCTAAACGTATGAGAAACATTTATCGTCCAAACAAGCGCAACTTTTGGTAAATCCACTGGAACTTTCCAACGCGTACCACCCCACGTGTCAGCGAAGTGAAAAAAAAAAAAAAAAGCATTAGTGCGTACCTTGTACGAATCGTCGTGCCGGTGTTACCGCCAATCACGCGCTGTACGAAGTAACATTGGATTTTTTTCCGAGCGCGCGCTACGACAAGTTGTATCTCTCGACACCATCGTCATGCACATTAAAAACAACCCTCTCCTTTTTGACCAAGTGGCCCGATTCAAGTCCCATATTGTCCCGAAATAAGTCGAGATGATAATATTGACTCCTTCGAATCCCGAGAGAGCTCAAGGTGCGCGTAATCTTTTTTTTTTTTTTTTTTTTTTGCCACTCACACGCAACGCGATTTTCATACTTATACACCTATAACGTTCGTGGACGCTTTCGTAGGTACGTATGTGTATGCGAGTAACGTAACACACGCTGTTCTATTATTAAATCTAGGTCGTGCCGAGAGATAAAACGAGAGGGAGGTACGGCTGAAGAAGAGCTGCATCGCTCGGCTACCGATGTAAGGCGGCAATGCAGTTGAAAAAAAAAAAAAAAAAAAAAAAAAAAAAAAGATTTCGCCATACTGTACGAACGATGCCCAGCACCGGGGGCTCTGATCATTGACGATTCGCCGATGATCGATGATGATTGAGGGCGACCAAAGTGGCTCTTGGGGGCTCTGTTATGAAATTTCGAGCCTCTCAAGTTTTGTGTTTGTATGCCAAAGGTCTTGCCTTGTTGCCTTCATTTTTAAGCTTTAATGCTCACTTTCTTTTGTGCATAATAGTTGTTTGGTGGCTCGGATGGTGGTATTTGAGGCGCCAAGTAGTGCGTTACTATACGTTCAAAACTACGTTAAATGTACAAGTATTGTATTTTTTTCATAAAATCTTGTTGTTTTCTATTTATCTTTTCTCTTTTCGTAGGTCATTACTCACAGGCCCATTTCTCACCCCAGCTGTGCGTCTAACTCGTGTGCGTTGAGGGTACATCCATTTTTTACACGCGGTGTAGGAACATGCACCAAAATTATGTACATACGTTGAGAAAGATTCAAAGATGTGCTTTTAACACGGACTCACAACGCGACACGTGCAATGAAAAAAAAAAAGAGAGAAATCCTATTCACAGCAACAAAAAAATCAAGGAGAACAACACAATCACATGAGTATTGCTAATTTTTGTCGTGCTACACTCCACACCGTATGTATATTCATTGTTGAGTAACGGCGAAGCACATACATCAGGGTTTTTCCCTCAAGCTTTGGATGTTATGCTGTAATATCACAAGTAAAAAAAGGAATCCCGAGCTATCATGGTCGTCGCAATTGTCGTGACATTTAAAGCGCCGCAGCTCCACCTCTCGCGTAACAACACGCGCGCAAGAATTTCGGACGGGCGTTTTATTTATAGAGTAGCCAACACTAAGAGGGTTGACTCATCGCCTAGGCTCGCGCGGCCGTCTACTGCTCGATCTTGTTTGTCGGCCGCGCAAATTTTCACCTAGTTTTTTTAGACCTCCCCTGTATAGGAGTGCTTGCGGTAATTTTGAGCTCTGCCATCCCCGATGACGAATGAATATAGTTCCACTCGAGATTTATTTCCGTGCGAAAACTCCCGGCGTTACCGTACACGTGTTACGTATACGAGTATAAAATGCGGTGTCTAAAAGTAACATTTTTTTGGCCAGCTCGACTAAAAACGTATGCATTGAAAAGAGAACTGACTGCGGCGCGCCGTCAACGCCGCCTTTGACGAACGGGCATCTCTCCCTCGGTCCTTTATTAAAGAGCGATGTAAAAATAACACGGACCGAGTGCTTCTCTGCTACGGTGTTGCAAAGGATGTGAAACTTGACACTCGGAACAACAGCCGGTGTATATGCGTGAAAGCCTCGTGTCTTCATTAGCGCATTGTCTATTGTTACTTCTCAATTGGAGTAAGGCCGCGTAATCTTTTAAAAATTGGTGGCTAATGGCTGGATGCAATGGAAAAAATGCTACTTTCTTTGACGATTTTCATTTACAAGTTGTTTGAGCACTTGATTGCTTTTTTTTTTTTTTATAAATATTTGAATGTGTACCTACGTCCGTGACTATTATTATTATTGTAGTGTATTTGAAAAAGGAGTGTGGATAATATTTATTTGAGAATTCATTCGAAATCAAGTATTGCTAAGGAAAAAAAAAAAGGTAAAATTGATTGTTTCAAATGAAGTCATTCTTGAAACATTTGTGTGTACATTCGTATTTGGCTAATTTATTCAAATTACGTTTTTGATTGTACATAGCTGAAAACATTATGTTTGCCTGGAAAATTTTAAGCATCATATCAAGTCAATTTTCATCCAACGAATCAAATTGCGTTTGATTGAAAAAAAAAAAAACCATTATTTCTTCGTCAAATACGTTGATGGATTTTTTTTTTCTTCTCAACTTTCAAGTAGTAATGACGACTATACCTGAGTCTGGAGGTTGGCAGTAACCAACGCTAACAACATACTTTCAGATAAAACCTTCTCAATCGGCACGAAAGCCCCTGCAATTGAGCCCTTCTCACGAATTCCAGATCAAACCAACGACGCCATATCTCGGCCGGCGAGCTCGTATATAGAAACAGAGCCATCCACCCACATGATTTACAGCAGCTCCACATATACGTACCATGCGCACGTGTTCACTTACTCGCGTCGCCGTGCAATTTACTCGCAGGTGCGTGCATATATATGTACATTATAAGTACACACCTATTATTTCACTTGGCGTTGTCGTCAGAGACTGTGTTTGCTGATGATGCTGTTGCTGCGCGATTTTCCGTGCACACTGTACATACACGTTACAATTGTACCTACTGCACACAATTCCACGATTCCGAATTTTCACGATACCATTCGCGCGTCATTATAACCGTCACACCGGATATTGTGTACAGAAGCTTGCGTGCGCTATTGATGTATTTGCAAAAAAATATATATATGGCATCCGTTTTACACAGTGAGATAGTATGGGCATACAAAGTGCGCGAGTACAACAAAATTAAAGTCGCACGGCCACGTCGTTACCTCCAAAAGGTCGTTTGGCCGGATTAATGGAACGCCGCTGTAGTGTAGTACCCGACTTTTCATTTCTTTTGATTTCCAGGCGGGGAATCACCATAAAATTAAATTCAATACAAACGGTATACTTGCGAGTTTTTAAATTTCTTAATGAAGTAAGATAGCTAGGGATAGATTTTAGCCAACTTGTGGCGTTAAAATTTTCATCGCGCCCACGAGGTAAGGGATCACAAGATGGTTTTTATGAGCTTGTTAAGCGCTAATTACTTCAAATATTCTTAGCAAAGTTGTCGATCTTCAAAGTAACGTACCTTACCTATAGGAAAACTTAAGAAAAAGCCCGAGTAAAGATGCGTTTTTCCCTACGAGTGCTTTACTCGGTAGTGAAACAACTCGAGCGCAAATTCTTGCGTAAGTCATTAAGGCTCCCGTGGTAAAGGAGCACTGCGTCTGCGACAAATTAAGATACGGATCATCATCGAGCGTACGTTTGGTGAAGAACCGGCGAACCAAAAAACTTTTTACACGATCGAGGTTTAAATAAGGAAAGAGCATCGCGGAAAAAAAGAGGATGGCAAAATTGCTCGATTTTTTACCCTGCCCCGTCCAATATGTCTTCAAAATGAAAATCCCTGACCAAGCTACGTACGTATCCACACAAAAGTGCACATCTCTATGGCACGGGACCGTATTTATATCCTCGGACATTCTTTTTTCGCGTCGCGGATAAATTTGCGAAACCCAATTTCCGTAGTTGGACGATAGGATATACCATTGTTATCCCGTATGGTGTTACGGTAATTTGCCGTTGGGCCGTGTAAAACTCGCTTGAATACAATAGTAATGAAAAATAATAGCTTATATCCAACACGTGTGTCTCCCGAGTCTGTCTACTCCTTCCCAACTTAATAATAATTTTCAATGCCACCGTCGTCGTCGCGTGCGCCGTGGCAATAACAATTTTCGTGTCCCGGTCGCGATAAGAAATAGAGAGAGAGAGCAAAAATAATCCAAGTACATGAACTCCACTCGCCCTGTGTGTACGTATCAGGGAATTTAATAACCGATCAACCTTGACTGTACGTATACCACATTTATACACAGAGAGTAACAAAAGTGGTATGTATATAGCGAACGATCGATTTTACCTTTTTTTTTTTGCTCCCAGTGTGCTTCTAATTTGATTATAGTCGAGCTGTTGCGTGAGTCTTCTTGAATTTTTTTTTTTTTTTTTTTTTTTTTTTTACGTGCGTACACTTTGTATGTACTAATGTCTATGAATAGCGTAGTAGCTGTGCTGTTCGATAACTATGTCGCTGGCGCGCGACCATCGTCGCTTTCTAAAAGTGAAAGTTGTCGCGATGATTAATTGGATACTCCTATATTTCGAAAGCGTTTGCTTATTTTCCTCAGTATGATCTTGTCCATGTACCCAAGCATCTTCGGGTTTGTTTACGTGACTCTTTTTTTTTTTTTTTTTTTTTTTTTTTTTTTTTTTTTTTTTTCAAGGGGTTGAGCTCATAAATACATCGGACTCATCGAGTCGTTCACCTTTCCTCCGATTTGGATTATTAGCATTTTATTCGCTACGCCTTCCTCGAAAACATAATGATAAAATGCATTCTCCTAACTCGCTCTTTAATTTACGATGAATCAACATCTTCGTGCAAAGAAAGAAAAAAAAACAAAAAAATAACTCAAAGTGATCGTACGCCCAAATTGTTTCGATACCACGAGTGTTACATGATACAAGTACAGTATATACACGTGCAACACGTAAAAAATTGACTATTAAAAAAAAAAAAAAGAAAAAAAAGAAAAAAAAAAACCGCTCACGCTCTGGTCGTTACGAGCTGTACGTATAATAAGATATGCAAGTGTCAAAGTGCAGCAGAGATGACGATTACGAAAGTCCTGCTGTCAAGAAATTCACGACCAGTTGATTCAGCGAGACACATACAATTGCGGATTCTCGGTCGAGGTGTTTCGTCGAGCGTTAACCCAACGTTGGCGTTACAACTCATCTCTTCGCGAGAGCAAAACAAGCAAACTGGATGAAAAAAAAAATAAAGCACAACAGTAGCGACAAAACTTGTTTCATAAAGCTCAAAAAAGCCGCGCTACTCCGAACTTATTGATTTTAAGCCGAGTCGTATTCGCGTGTGCATATACGTGCGTCGTACGTACATATAGATATATGTGTTCAAGATCGATGCACGGCTGCATTAGTAAGTTTTATTGCACCACATGCATGTGTATATTATACAAATTTGAGAAAGAAGTCCTTGGCAGCTGTGGGGCGGCGAGTTTCTTCCGGAGTTTATCGAGCCGGGACGGTTTCCTTGTTTTCGACTTTCGCAAACCCGAGGAACTGCACACACGCGGAAGTGTCGCTTGTGATGTTTTTTCGAAACTTTTTCTGTTTTGTATTTTAATTACTTTGATTCTTGATCCGAAAAAAAGGTGGGAAGTGATGTGTTATAGGGTATACGGACGCGCGCGCGGCGAGGTGTGCGGTCAATTTTGTGGCCCATGCTCGGTCGACTGAGGTTTTTTCTCTTATTTATCAACAATCCAATACCTACGTGCTTTTCACGGCCAAGTAGATACGTGTTATGTTACCGCGATAAAACTCGACTGAACCGCGCAATCAGTATTATACGGGTATACCTGTAACGCCCGCAGGACGGACACTCAAATAGAAACAGCCAAGTATGGTCAGACACGCCGTTTGATGTATCAAAGTAACAAGTACACATTCGTACTCAAAACCTGAAGCGTCCCTCCGGAGAAGTACTCCGAAAATGTTGAAAGAAAGAGTCTAGCACCTTTTATCGATAGCCGGTTTGGAGCATACAGCTATAAATGTATAAACATTGAGCAATGCGTCCGACCAAAGTTTGCTCGCACCCCTGAAAAATCTCGTCCGCTCGAAACCATAAATTAAGCACAAATAAAAACCCTCTTCGAGACATCACTCTGTTGGCTCAAGCTGTCAAAATAATGCTAGTTTACAACGATCCACAATATACAATAGTTGAAATCCAGTAAAACAATTCAATTTCTCCAACCGGTTGGCTAATTGGTTGAATAACGTTTCAAAACGCAATCTCATCGCTCCCCAGCGTAAATCACCGACCATATCGCGGTATATGATACCACTTGCAATAACTTTGTCGTTCCATTCTTTTTTCCAATCCAACCCGCGCCTTTGCCAGAAGCAGCGTGGCCCTGGCCGCCGTGTTTCCAATCGGCTCGAGCGAATCCTCGGACAAGGCCGTCCGACGCACGTTTGCTATCCACGTGCGCGTCGCTAACTCTATGTGTGTGTGTGTGTGTGTGTGTGTGTGTGTGTGTACGCATGCGTTTGCGTTACTTGGCTCCTTTTGGTCGATTCGCTTGCCGTTACATGTATGTGATGCGTAAACAAGTGTCCGTACGGATGTTACGCAAAGTTACAGACGGTAGTGCGCACACTTCATGGGTTGTATCGCTATATACGTGCGATCGGTGACCGGAAAATAATGTAAAATTTTATATCGAAGATTGGACTGATTATTTAGCTGAATTTTCAGTTGCTTGTGTAAGTATATATTTGTTTGGTCGACAAAGCAATATTGCCATTGTCTGTTATTCTCGTACACCTATGTTGTGTCTGGAAGTGGAGAATCAACCCCCTCGATACCAGCACCTTGGCAGTGGAATAAAATCAATCAACTCTTCAGCGATTGGTGGCATTTTCTTTTCTTTGTCCCATGTTATTTGTTCGCTAGCCACACCAATCTAAAAAAAAAAAAGGTGCAGTTAATTGAATTTGCACACTTTGCTCTTTGAAAAAAGTTAAAAAAAAAAACAAAAACAAAAAAACAAATTGACGCCCTTGTTTTCCCCGCAGCACGTAACAGCGCGTTAAATTTTACAAGCCCCGTTTCCCTAATACCGGCTTTTATATCATACCTTAATGCACTTTTAACGAGCGATGCAAATCCCCCAGTGGCTTCTGATCGTTTAATCTTGTTTATGAATTTTAACGTTGGCTCGCGAGAGTTAATACACCCGCTCACAGTATACACGTGTAAGGTGCACGGGGCGAGGCTTTGCTGTACCGCGATGAAAAATGGATTATTACACGTTAGCGGTGCCGTTGTACACTGACGTGGGATCGTGTTATTGCAAGCGACTTACAGTCCAGCGCTGCGGGGCTGTATTGTTCACTTTGCCCAATGTTTCTCTGCTGTGGCTGCGTTTCATTAAATAGGTACACTAGTCGCAGTTTTCACGTTACACGACGAGATAACAATATAGCGATCGCTTTGATGCTCGATGCTTTGATTTTACTCTACACTACTTGCTGGAGAAAAACAAAATCATCCTCGGTTAAAAAAACCAACTAACGCAGTAGCCCTTCCGTGGTATTTGGTTACCGTGTAGTTTGTATCCCTACGTAGGTAACGACAACCGGAGACAGGGACAAGCGCGAGGGATAAATAGCTTCTTTCTAAGCTCTCATGTGTACGTGCAAATGTGGGTACTCTCGCGTGTGTGTGTTTAACAAGCGAGTTTTTTGTGGAAAATTTCCGAGTTGAGTCACGAGAGTGCGGACTCGATTGTACGTTAGCACGAGGGAAAATTGTGCGTTACGTCATAACATATATGGGAGCCAAAGCGAGCGAGTCGTCGGCGTTATAATGAGCGATCGTTGGTAACGGCGCGGTGGTGATTGAGCTAATTTGAATTTATGAAATAATAAAAGTGCCTACTGACATTTCGCTGTACGAATGATGAATTCACATATTTTGGCATTGCATAACCACGCTATACGAGTAAGTATTATATATGCAGCGATGCGTGATTCTGTCCCGTTGTAGTCGAGGCGTTGGATTAAAAATTACCGGCGTCGCGGTACTGTTGAAGGGGGTTTTGGTTGCATATTCGCGTGATTTTTCAAAACTTTGCGCATTTTGCGCTCCAAATTGCCCGATTGCTTTCCAACTAGGACCGTATAGGTGTTTTAAACTCGAGTTGTGGATACTTCGCGTCATTTCACTGCTCGTGAGCGAAAAGTTTGTTACACAATGCGCGAAAAATTTTGGTAAACAAAGTGTAATTAAAAACACGTTTCACCCAAACAGTACATACCACACACGTATGTAGCCCGCACTCGCGAACATTAAGTACAAAGGTGGGCCGAGTGAAAAACAAAAAATATAATATATACATAGCGAGGGGGAAAAAAAGGGCATCAAGCGCTGAGCTAATCGCAAAGGGTACGTATATACATGTATTGTTTGCCACACAGCACCTGCAGTTGGAGAGTTGAAAAAAAAAGATGGATGAAAAGGAAAATGAGAACCACAATCGGTCCAGTTATTCGATTGATGCGCTTTTGTGATATCGAGCAACGCGACGCGCGAGTGCAAGTGAAGTACCACCACCAGCCGATGATTGTGCTTTCGTAGTAAACAAGGAGCTTTTACCCGTCTCTTCTTTTTTTTTTTTTTGTTATTGTCTTTTGCTGAATTGCACTAATTAGTCCTTGTGAAACATATATGTACACATACGTGGAGTATTATTACATAAATCATACGTTTTGCTCTTGGCAATGGATGCCGATTTCGATCCAAAATCACTATGACCTCGCTGTAGTTGCTTCGTTTGTTTTCGCTAAAAATAATTTGCTCTCCGGCAAAAAACAAAAAAGAAAAGGAAGCACCTCGCACGCCATCATATCCTTTCAGTTTTTTGTACGCACGAAGCAACACACCGCTTATACATACCCATTACATTGTCTTTTGTTTCTAGAACAATCGAATTTTCCCTCCAACTGGGCATCTGTAAAATCAAACAAGCCCCAAAGATATCGGCAGATATAACACACAGGAGGAGGAGGAGGAAAAAAGCTCGGCTGGTCTAATGGTCCTCCCACCCGTAAAATAAAGAGGAGCGAAAATAAAGGAAAACGAAAAGTACAGGGAGATACACGCGTACACCTGCGTACAAAACGTAACGAGGATACTGCCCGTACATAGATTCAATCGTCATCATCAACATCGTCGCGTCTTCGTAGTTGTGTGTACTAACAGAGAGAATCCCCATTGCGTAAGCGTAACTAGCACGACCTCCGTGAGCTGACCGTGGCCGAGCTACTTATAAGTATAGCGGACCAGTTCTCTTTTTTTTTTTTTTTTTTTTTTTTTTTCGCTCGCGCGCGCTCCATAATCACCGGTGCCGTTGCGTCACACGAGAGCTAGACACGCTGCGTGTATTTTTTGTTGTCGTCCGCGTGCAGGTGCACAACGAGTTGGCTGCGATAACAACGACGAGCGACGATTATCGCCAGAGGAAGAGAACGGGTATAGCGGAGCTTAGAAAGGGCAGGTTAATCGAGGGAGAGAGGAGAGATGACGGCTCTTTGCGGGACTTTGGGTGCGCGGTTGTGAAGTTGGTTTCTTTCTTTCTGCCTTTCTCTCTCGCCTGTTTTTTACGCTAATACACCTTGTTTTTCCTCCAAGGCCTCGGTGGGTACAGTGTAGGTCCGATGGAAGCCAAAATTGATTTTGTGGAGGAGCTATTGTCGGGGTCGGGTGGACCTTGGGAGATTTGTACGGAACCTGTCCGTTTCCTCGTGAAAGGTGGGTACCGAGCGATTAGCTGTACCGTTATGGAGACGCGTATGAGGCAATAAAGGATTGAAAACGGGGTTTTCGTCGGTATTAAAAAGGAAAAACATTTATCAAATATCGCGCCCGGAGCGAGTTTTATAAGCCAAGGTTTCGTGTGGCAGTTCAATTTGACGAATTCTCGAATAATTTTACTCTATTCGTTCGTGTCTCAGGCTAAATGGGAAATTGCAAATGATACGCCAGTTAACTAGATGAATAATTTTTGGATACATTGCTGTGTTAAAATAAATATTATTATTATACATAATTCATCCGTAGCAAATGTATGTACAATATTTACATTCCAATGAAACGAAAACATCTTATATTCATCAACATATTGTATGCAGTGCTATAAATATTATTAATTTTCTACATTCATCGTCATAAAATAGTAAAACCAAACAATCCTGTATGTTAAACGTACTTAGTATATATTTAATGATGGATATGTGACATTTGATACATTTCCTATGTATCAGCCATTATTTAGTTTTTTTTTTCGTTCCAATAATTTTCTATGACGATGCATACTTCACACTACAAAAACAAGAAATCACCTGATGCGTATACCACATCACGTGATGATAAACCGTCTATTATTTCTTTGGAATGAAAGAATCGCTTCTCTGTACACCTAATCGCAAAGAGAATAGAAACAGCAATGAATTCACGCGCTGACTAATTGTTTGTCTAGTAACCTTTTATTAGCTCGTTTTTTTTTTTTTTTTTTTTTTTTTTTTTTTTTTTTTTTTTTTTTTTTTTTTTTTTTT
>NW_019379472.1:1721934-1768140 GCF_000648655.2 Copidosoma floridanum
CCCCCCCCCCGTTTAAACGAAGCTCTTACACACGTACAATCAATCGAAAGATACGCATCACCGCCGCACGCATTATCGTGTAGGTATATGCCTATATGTCGTGGATTTTTATCAAATTCACGGGCTATTACAGAAAAACGAGTAGATTCTCAAGGAAAGGAGGAAAAAATTCCACCAATGGCGGTGATGTTGTACACGGAGGTGTAGTACGCGTTTGCGCGCTTCAATAAACGCGTCGGGAAACAATGTCAAAGCCATAGGCCGCGCATCGATCACGCGACAGGTACATGTGTTCAACGAATGCGTCGTTTTCATTAAGGTGACGCGTATTTATGTGTATGCACAAGTGGCTGTCGGGCGTTGAATTTCCAATTGCGAGCTGCGGACACACATGTGCTCTCTGATTGCTTATTAAGCTGTACGTATATGCAGGGGAAGAGAGCACGGGTCTAATAATATATATATATAACTATTGAAAACACGATTGTTTGATTAACGAGGCTGCGATCGGTCGTAATCGTTGGAGATGAATTGAAAAGTGTTAGGATGGAGCGGATGCTTGAAAAACAACTTTTCTCTGTGAGAAAGGGAGGAAAGAAAAAACATTCCAGCGCCTGTATGTTCAACATAATGTGACCCTCGTCGTCCATGTGGCTGTATCCTTCGAAACCACGTCAGAGCCTCCCAAGTCTAAGCATCAGCTATCTCATGCATCTTGCCCGTACGTATATTAGTATACTTATAGGAAAAGCCAGGGAACTCGGCCACAATTGAGCTGAATAATCGAGCCTATATGTAAGCTGGTTTTGCTCGTGCGTGTACGTATACATGTGTGCGCATCTTCCGGGATACACATGTGTGGGCTGATGGTGTACACACACAAGCGCGCATCGGTCGTATGTTTTGATCTCTCTCGGTCGTGTAATACACTCGTCAGGGCCGCGCGTGCCATTGTACAGCAGTGAAAACAGGAACAGGACGATTACGTCGAGTAAAACGGCTCCGGGAAACTCTGGGAGTACACACAATGTACACGTGTTTGTACGCGGGATGGTCCCCAAACTGTGTTCCGTACATCGACATGTCGCTGCCTGAAAAGAAAAACAATTAGTCGGTTGGAGTCTTTGGGTAAAGAGGAGGAGGTGACTCTCAGCTCTAAATAACAAATGTGTATATAGGTAAGTACAGCTACTTTTAACGATACCGAGAGTTTTAGACCCCCTCGATATCGCCAAGGCGGGGTCCTTCCGATGTGAAACTATTCTTTTGTGTTTTCCCCCCCCCCCCCCAAGAAACCACATTTTACCGTTCTGAGTGGTAACTTTTGCAGCACATACGATAAAAAAATTCTCACTGTTTATTACAAGGTCGCAGTCGTTAATTGAAAAAATTCCCTTGATGAATCATACATATATATATATATTATTTTGTCCGATCATGGGCACACAACAGGAAGACATCGCGCAGTGCACGTGCGATTGTGACGTTGTATGCCCGTGTTGTATAGGTATACTTACCGCGGTATTGCGTAAGACTATATACTTACTCGTGATAGCGTGTAAGTTAAATTGTACATGTCGGCGTTACGTATACGTAGCTTGTGTGTTTTATGTCTCGCTCGTGCATCGCGAAATTCAAAGGGTTTCGGATTATCGGCGCAAAGTGGATTGCTGTTTTGTAACGATGTTTTATGTGGTCCGAAATATGATTTCACCGCGATTGCTTGCGGTATAATCTCGAGAGCATTGGATTTGAAGTTGAACTTGAGATAATGTCATGTCTCTTCGAGGCTTGATATATTCTTTTTAATTACGAGTAATCTAGTATAATATATATATATGTAGACCGATCAATTGTCACAAATTAATACAAATCAATGACATGGAAAATACGTTTGAAATTACTCACTGAAGCAAACGTTTTGAAATTATCATTTATTTTTCATCATTAAAACTTACGTGTATATATACAGTTTTGATATACTAGCCAATTATATCCTCATTTAAAGTCAAAGGCGCCTCAATGCTTATTCGCTTCTTACGGTTGAAAAAAAAAAAAAAAAAAAAAAGTTCGAAAAATGACCTCATCAAGCCTCGGCTTCTCGTTTTTGAGTTTCGCTACAACTTGTCATTAACGAGGGTGATAAGCCACTTACATTTTATCATCATTTCCAACCTCGAGCCCACCGTGCAATCTTTCGGTGCTTTAATTGACGACTGAATCGTCAGATTTTCCCTTTGAAAAAGAGATACGCGTATAATATCTCGCACGTGTATCGTCCTCTCCGCGTGCTGTGTTACGCGAAAAAGCTGCACGAGCGATACACATGTACACGATGACGATCGGCTACGATTTCCGCTTGCGGTGGTGGCGGTGCACATGCGATAGAAACTCCCCTCCCCCCACCTATAAACATAGGTAGGTACACGAGTTGTGCAATAAACCGCGAAACACGTCACGCGAGGGAAGGTGCGAGAGTTCACGGGAGTGTGTGTACCTTATTACTGGGAAAAGTTTTTCCGCGCGTGATTGATGGCCGATACGTGGTACCTACACATATACACCTGTTTCTGTTGTTCTTTCTCTTCGCCACTCGCAAAGGTATACTTATACCTACACGTGCCAAAACGTACGACTGCTCGGTGTAAAGTTGTCGTGACGTAAGTGCACCGGAACGCCGCCGTCCACGTGTACTCCGGTCTGCAATTACAGGCTTGTTTTTAAAATTGAAGGAAAAAAAGTTGGTAACTCGCGGATGGGGGGGGGGGAAGAAAAAATCATAATAACAATGTACAAAGTTCAAGTGTATTTTTATTTACGCGTGCAGCCAAGGACCGGGAAGGACTTCCTCGGTCGCATGGCCACTTTGACGGCGTAGTTGATAGAAAAACTTATAAGTATACGCGAGCGTCTTTCATACGTATGATTAGCTCGTGCATGTTTATGAGTGCACATAGGCACACTATACGGCACGCACGGCGCCTTTCCGTAGCAGCGGTGGATTAAAACTTTTTCATCATCTCGCCGTAAGTGTGTGTAAAACCGCGAAAAAAAGTTTAGGTCGGTGGTTCGTTAAAAATAGTAATGAAATTGTTGTTGGTACTAATGTTTGTTTCTTAAAGTGATAAGAAAAAAATTGACAGTTTGTTGCTGCAGTTGACGTCGCCATGTACTTAACCTCTGATATACAGTCAAACAATCGGCACCTTTTGATTTTACTAATTAATTGCGACTTGTACCCCTCCTTAGAGAGAGTAATGAAGATAGTTACTACGATGATTACACCCTGTAACCCCGAGTCACGTAAATCATTGCGTTTCTCAGGGTTGTACCAAAAACCGCGCTTTTTGTCAAATAATCTTGAGGGGGAGGGAAAAAAAAGTTGATATTCCAAGAAATCCAAAAAAAAGAATGATGAAATATAATAGAGTTCGATACGGGCGAGCGTATTTTTCATACTCCACTTACTGCGCGACGGCACGCTCGTCCATAAAGCATCTCGGTGCAAACAATTACGGCGTATAATTGCGCTCCCATTCCAATCGCCGTACGGCTCGCGTACACCTTGTGTACATTTTTTTTTTTTTTTCTTTTTTTTATGATTCACGATGAAGCAGCGAGCGCTGCTGATAAGGAATTCTCGGCGCCGCTGGCTCTTATCGGCCGCGTGTGTTTCCCGGCCGTTTTGGAGGATGATTTACTACCCGAGATTCAAAGGAATCAGGGCAATGTCAAACCCTCATTGTTACACATTTGGACTCGTAAATACGACGATGAACATTAATTCCTCTGGGGTAAGTGTTTCGGTAAAAAAAAAAAAAAAAAAAAAAAAAAAAAAAAAAAAAATCGCTCAGTTCATAAATTGCAAATTCGACTCGCACGAAGGACGCGAGTTCATTGTTTCGCAATTCTTACTTGAAAGCGACACGTGCCTTTTCGATAATGCAAAGTTTTTTTCTTTTCTTTTTATTTTCCAAGTCAAACAAACGCAGTCTTCGACAAACTTTTTTTTTCCCTGTCGCGCATAAATCCAAGAATCCAACGATTACCTGCGAGATTTTTCCTCTTCACTCGCATCGTGAAAACAAGCTCGTTGGCCGTACCGAAAGTTTCTTTTTTTCACAAAAATACCGCTCAAGCATCACTGAATTTCTCAAGCTCAATTGACCATTCGGTCTCCACAATAACAAGCGAATAAACTAACAAGAAACAAATCCGGGCGTACGCGTAAAAAAGTGCCAAATCCGCGTGCATTATTTGCACGTGCTCCGTCGTCATCGTTCGCGTGTTCAATATTCATGCGCAATGGATATATAAATGTGTGTGTGTGTGTGTGTGTGTGTGCCTACACCCACCACACTGGCACACGTACGAACTGAGCATGAACGAACTGAATTATAAATTTAATCGAGTCGTCGACTACTGCTATGACGTCGACGGGCGACATCGTTCGCGTTGGGTCTAACGAAGCATCAGGGGTGGTCAGTGGGTCGGAGGTGGTGGTACAGGTCCGAGTCCCGGGCAAATATTTGCCGGGAGCAAACGCTCGCGTGTGCGAGCTTTGCGGATGTACTGTGACTTTATACCCTTTACGGATGGCATAAACTATCAAAGGTCGGGTGGATCGTTCAATTTATGGTACAAAGTTGGCAAAGGGACATTGGGTAACTTTGAATATTCAAATGATCTATGGATATCCCTTCGATTTTCCTCTATAAATGATGAAAACTACTCATCGGTATAGAGTACGAGGAAATGTTTTCTAGAAAAACAAGAATACGTATACATTTGCTTGTAAGTGAAATGTAGTAAAAAAAATACAGACCAACCATGGTTTTCTAGAATTGAAAAAGTCAATTTTTGAATAATTTTTTTTCTTTATTTGATGGTATTTAATATTTCATGTCTTACAGTTTTTCATAAGCTTAAAGAATGTCCAAGTATAAGAAAATGTTAGCTTGATAATTTTCTTTGGATTCAGTAAATAATTACTTGCTTTAAGTATACATAAAATTCAAGAAAACGGGTAGTATTCCTGAATCTGGCAAGATTTTCTTTCAAAGCACGATTCACAGGCGAAAAAAAATTCCCTCGTCCTTTCGACGATTCGGTGTAACCCCTAGATAAAAAAAAAAAAAATAATAAAAAAATTACACGTCTGCACCTCGTGCGCATAACAATAATACACACCCGTACTTTTTTTGCATCCAACACGCTATAAGATTATACGTGCAACAGTCGGTTCGCAAAGCTCGAAGGTCGCGCTACTAGAAACGTGCTGCGCGGGGCTTTTTATAGATTCCTCGCTACCGCTAGCACCAAACGCGCTCAGCTTCATGCTTACACGGATATTAAAACAGCTCCGCTCGAGTGAGTACTGCTTTTGTTTATCCGATGTTTTAAAGCCTCGACAAGACGATCAACACGTCATATCGTTTAATCATTTTTTTTTTTACCTCCTATAATCTTTTTCGTGTAGGTACAGCGTCGACAAACGCGACAATATTCTCAAGCTCGTAAGGCCAAGAGCTTTAGAAAAGCTCCGACGAACTCGTCCCTGTACTTGCACAGTTTTGTCATACCCAAGATTTTGTCCATCCCCCGCTCCCAAAGCTCTCCGCATACCTAGCTCGTTCCAAGCGACAATGGGTCACAAGCCGTCCGCATACCTGTGCAGGTGAAACGCCGCGCGTATATGGCAGATAATATATTATACCAACGTAATACGAGTGGGCGAGCGCAAGCGCACTGCCGCAGTATACAAACCCTCCTCCGTCGCTGCTCTTCGAACTTGACCGGAAAACCTCGGTGCACCGCTGCATCGAGGGTAATCGATCTCTCCTCCCCTGGTTTTAAAACACACACACGGGAGCGCCTGGAGCTTTTCTTGTTCGAACAACACTGATGGAGATGCGTCGCCAGTTGCGGCGAACAAGCTCGGCTCGGAGCTTTCGAACTTTCGGGCTCTCCTCTGATGTATAGGGGCGCGGGCTATAAATCGTCCATTGTCGAGGTAAAGCAGCACCACCTACACCACCCGGGTTTATTTACGGCGCTATTATTCGCTCGCCGACTCGACTGTCTTACGTAACACTGCAGCGTGTGTCCGCCAAGAGTCTTTTTTTTTTTTTTTTTTTTTTTTAATCAAAGGGTTCAGAAGCAGCGATCGAGCACTTGCTTGTTTGTTTGATTGTCGATAGGATTTACGGATCATGTTTTGGTGGCGATTGAACAAGTATTGGGTAAAGCGTTGTTGGCCAGACGAGTGTGTCTCGTGACTCAGTCCAGATATAGATAAGATAACAATTTTTCGTTCGCCATCCTACACGTATGCGCGTCCGGTGCGAGTTTCAACAACCATTGAGTACTTAGTAGGTGAACCTGCATCGAGTTTAACGCCCCCCCCCCCCCAACGTACAGGTTTTGGAGTATGCTCGACTGTTTCAACACTATGTATAAGTATATGGGTAAAGGTATTACACAACTTTTCCGGCCAATCCCGTAGGACTCGTTTGTGTTTGTGTGTGTATTTTTTTTATTTTTATACCCACAGTATAGAGTATATACAACGTGATGGGTATGTAGGTGAAGTTAGATGTCACAAAGATATAATTATACCAAGCGCAGGTGTTTATCTGTCACTGTACGTATACGACTAGAATCGAGTACAGTTATTTTTTCGCCTCCGCAACTTACTTTGTGTGTACTTTTTTTTTTTTTTTTTTACATCACAATTTCGTGTATTTGGGTAAAAACTCCTTTCCTGCCCGTCTAAAAATAAATTATCCAACATTGTAAGCTCTATTGAAAAACCCAAGTTATACCTCTCCTGCGCGCAATGTAAATGCGTGTGTGTTATCGCCAAAGTAGCTCTTGGCCTTCTCATTGTCTCGATTATAATATACTCACAAGTTTCAACGCGCCCGTGTAATCGCTGCAATACAATTAATTTCGTGAATTCACCGGATAACACACGATGGCCGGTATTTTCCCCGGTAATAAATTGTACACTTTATCAAATACTTTATTTTTAATTTGTTACCTTTGTTCATTTAAATAAACGATCAAGTATATACGCTCAATATTTTGCTCGTAGTAAACATTATGTATACATATGCGTGTGGTTGTTGCACATGCGTAAATGCACCCGGTAAACGAAAATTGACGCAACGTGGGAAGCACGAGCACGTGAAAATTCGCTCGTCGAAATGACCTTTAAAGCGTCTCGTTGCCATTGAGATTCATTGAACAAATTGTTTAGTTTGTAAATGTGCAAGCTCAAACGTCAGACTCTGCGTTGTAGTCATTTCCATCTTCCCTGTATATGAAACATCAGTAGAAACAGATTGTTTGGTCAGACGCGGGTTCCAGTAGTATTTCCTGCTGTTACGCCAATCATTCGAACGCTGTCAAATGTTGCTTTTTTTTTCTTGAGATGAATAATCACCAACTCATGGGAATCAATGAAAATCCGGGCATCTCAGTTTACCAGGGAGAAGATGGAAAAATAACGTGTACGAAAGCTCGTTTGACGAATTGCGACGGGTTTCGTGATGCATCCGAAACTCATCTCTGACCAAACAACGGGAAGCCCCGTTGAAAAAAGACAATCTAGTGCACCGCCTTCGGGCCATAAGTATATATAAACAGGAGCGCGAGTCTCACTCGAATCGTGGGGTCTTATCGGGAGGGCATTTCGTATTCCCTGCCGCAGCTCTCGCCGCGAGTGTCGTGTATTGCCGTACACCCACCCACACAACCGCTATACTTACACACAGGTTGGCTTACGGTATAATAATAACAATACACGAGCCGCGAGAGAGAGAAAAGCAGCTCCCCGTCCTTGCCCGCTGCCGCCCACTCTCTCTTCCCCTCCACTCGCTGCCCCACCCGTGTGGCTTCACCCCCACCGTAGCTCTCTGCTTCTCCTCCATGCGTGCGTACGTGTATGTACGGTAGCTTTGCTCCAAGTTTCCCCTTCGTTACGTACGCCAGTGCGAGAAAAATACGAAGGGGGGGGGGGGTCACCAAAGAGGGAGAGTGGCCTCTGCGCGAAGCTCCGAGTGTTCAGGCACATGACACTCCGCTACGCCGATTGCTTCAGTCTCGCAGCGGCACTCGCGAGTGACGGATCGCGCGAATTTCGTGGCTTCTGAACTCGTGACTAACATCACCAAAAAAAACAAGACCCACCCCCCTTGGTCCCACTCGCAATTGAAATCGGCAACTCGTTGCTTTTTGTTTTTCAACCCCCGCAAACAGTTTTTTTTCATTCACTGCAACTGTTTCATCCGTACAGCGACGCGTGTGTACGTGCGTATATACATATATATGCCTATCGAACCCATGTGTGCATCAGACACACGCGCGCGCTCGATCACGGCTAGTTCAAAGTGATATTTATCGAAGAGGATACCCGGGGTGTGCTTTTCGGAGGAAAGAAATCTGGAATTCCGGATACTGTGTGTGTGAGAAGGGTAAAAGAAAAGCCCAAGAAATCAAGGGGATACAAGGACAATTCCTTAGGAGCTCCTTGCGGCCGTCTGTCGAAACAATCGTCCGGACACCTGTATTGAGCAACACCACCTTCCTTCGCTCTTCCTTCTTCTTCCTCTCTCTCTCTCTCTCTCTCTCTCGTTGCTTGAAATTACTGCAAGTACTTCCTTGTGTGCTGTGCGAATCGCCCAAGAAAAAAGAAAGGAACAAGCCAAGAACATCAGCTGAGAAGCCCAAGGAGCGAGCATACAAAGTAACAAACCTCACGTATTTTTTTTACACAGAGAATTAGCGAGCGAGAATTGAAAAAAAAAAAAAAATTATTCAGTACCTCCCCGCTATCGTTGAGTATATTATTATTAGAAATAGTTTCTCCGACGCATGCTTGTACAATTGCAAACTCGATTTTTTTTTCTTTTTTTTTTTTTTTTTTCTCAATCGTTCGTGTCTTCTCTCGGCGCATAATTTTTCCGACAGCAAGTCACGCCGCTAGCTCATTTTTTTTTTTCCTCTCGCACGTATGCGCGCATATACATGTATACTCGAGTAGTTCCAAAGTGACTTTGCACACACGATCGCGATCGGCATGTACATATATGTCGTGCTCTCCGTATCTCGATTGAAGAAGAAAAAAAAAAAAAAAAAACCCACAGAGAGAAAAGGGACAGCCAAGGGAGAGGGAAAAAGACCGTCAGTAGAAACAGTCGAATGAACGCGGACGGGCTAATAATATTTTGTACAGGAAAATAGCCGATGAGCGAGCGTCCTTGCGCCGTCATTGCAAAGACCAGCACAGCTGCACACACTACCGTGCGCCGGATCGAGCTAGAAAAGAGAGCCTCGCATATACTACCCACTTACTCGGCTATAGCCGATGCAGCAACAGCACACGCCAGCAAAGCCCATCATCATCGGTGGCTATACAGTGAGAACCACTGTCCGGTCGTACTTATAACTTACATAGTTGTGGCAGTAGTGCTGGTGCTGGGGTATACGTATAACCATCGCGTCTAGCCAAATACGACAATTGCCAGCTGCAGTACAGCCATACCTATACGGTGTACACACAACACGTACATTATGTACCGCCGGCCCTTTTCGCTCCGTTGCGGCCCGTAATAACGCGGAGGTGCCGCACCGAGAGTTGACACGTGAGCACTGCTCGTATAACACACATTATGTATACCTATAGCGCGTGGTAGTAGAATAGGTACGCGAGTATCCAGACGTTTACATCTACATAAGCGCTCGCTCGCTCTTTGCTCCCTTTTTCTTTCCCGCGACCTTTTTAGAGCTAAGAAAGAGGGGGAAAGGGTGTCGTTCGCACCCGTGGAAGCTTAAATATAGAGTTCGAGGCGAGTGTTCCAAAATTGTCGTTTCCTGGATCGAAAATAGCGCCGTTTTCTTGCGGTCGACGGAATCTACGTGTAGGAGGACACCGGAGTAACACTGCGACGACTTTTGCCATACGCGCTCTCCGCTAATGGGTACACACACTGGTACACTCGTTGCCGCGTGCGCGTGGGTGGATCCGCTCCGTTGTTACAATCTCGTGTCGTAATTGCCTTACGTGCAAGGATACAACGCGCACGTGGGTCTGGTCGATATTTTTTTTTTTTTTTTTTTTTTTTACTGGGAGATTTGTCGGTTTTGCTCTTCCAACACGTGATGGGAGCAGTGTTTTGTACCCGCATTGGGTTCATTTGACGGAGTCGTTGAATAACGAGGCTCAGCGTCGCGGAAAAGTATCGTGAAAATCGGCAGAGCCAACGAATTGACGAGTTTGTGCAAAGTGTCGGTGCCTACGTAAGTTGTACAATACGTTGTAGCTTTTCATTTTCATCAGTTGGTAGGCACCGTGTTTCATAATAAAAGTGTGAGAAAAAAAATTTGAGGTAAGAGTGAGAACAACATTTTAAATGTCAAATGAGCCTACTCTTTCGTAGTCGCGTCGAGCTTGTGTGTGGATTCTAGTGTGAGTTTTTTTTTTTATTTCGCGCCTCTGGTTGAGTTCTGGTGTACGCTGACTTGAACGAGTTTGAAAATGTTTTCGTTTTTTTTTTTTCCCTTTACTTGTTTGATACGGTATCAATACGAGTATTTAAACCGACATTAACCGTAAACGAATCAAGTGTCTTTAAACGACATTATTGTTTCTGACACAGTTTTTAATTAATCATTCGGATAAAAGTGTTATTGAATAAAAAAAAAGGCTGTGTTGCTATCAACTAATACGTTTGATGTTGAAAACTGCTTATGCCCCTCGAATAGCTATTTAATGAGGATAGCTCGACAAACGAAAACAGTAGACGCTTCCATATCTATGAAGAAAAATCTGGATAAAATTTTTCAACGGAAGAACAAAGTCATATTAATTAATTAAACGGCACACGTAATCGTGCACAAATTTTTTCGAAAACTACATTAGCCACACTCTTATCTTCACTTGATATTGTTTTCGGGTAAAACCCAAGTTTTTCTCCTCACCTTGAAAATTATGTACAGTGCATCTCTCTTCCTAAGTTATCCCGACGAGTTATTTCGATAAAAAAATCATTCTCCGTCCCTCCCAAATCTCAACGCGACAGTAAACAAAAGTAATTTCTGGCTAATACAGCCTCTTTCGAGAGCCGCGCGATTCCACAGTCACATACATATCTAGCTCTAGTTTATCCGGATCAGATCGGAGAAGCACGAAACTGCTGAAGCTCAAAAAAGCACGGCAATGATGGAATAGCTGCAGCGACACAGTTATTGGCAAGGCCGCTGTATCGGCGTCATCATCGCGCCATGGAAAAGTCCGCAAAGACGGACGCACCGAGAACTATAAGTATATTGTACGCGCTTTGCCTTATGCACATTATACGCACACTTGCTGTTTTTCCTACATCGGCTGCGGCTACGTGGCAGAGGGAAAAGAAAAAATAGATGCGTATCGCATCAGCTGGCACGTTCCATATTCATGATGCGATTCTCCGCGTGCGACGGTCGTCCGATCGATGTTTCACGCGTCTGTACATTATATGTCCCTGTCAGACGTGTATCGGATGGGCTCGCTAATTTTATCAGCTTTGGGTTCGCCCAGTGGGTATAAACATTTTTCCCTCCCAATGGTACATTTTGTATCGATGCTGAGAAAGTACAGTTTATTACGAGAATACACTTTCGTGAGATAATTTATGGCCCCGTACCATTAATGGGACACCGTGACTTTACGCGGAAAATAATCATATCACGCAAGCCCCGAAACAATCGTGGTTTAAAAAAACAAAAAAATCTCCGTCCGTCCAACACACACTTGGACAGGACATCCAAAATATTATATTCGCTTAACAAATTGCAACCACCGCCTGCAATTTACAGCGACAAATGGCCCCACAAAACCGTTCCAATTACACCCGAGCTTTTCCATACTTTTGTTGAAACAAAAAAAAAGCTCGGGCGAGCTTTTTCCTTTCCTCGTCCTTTCTCTAATGAAAAACAAAAGGGCGCATCGACCCGCTCCAACTGATTCAGCCCCGTGCATGCGTTTGCTTTTTTTTTCGGGGGAGAAAAAAAAGCCCGAGTTTTCGCCAAATTTACCGGGACAACGAGCGATTCAATTTGGAACAGTGGCACTCGATCACTCGGGGGACGGGCTGAATGTAAACCCGCGTTGTTATCATCTCTGAATAATTGAGCGGAGATTAAAACGATCCATCAGACGAGCGTGAGCGACGTTACACCCGTGATTACACCGCCGCGAAGAAATATACATGCACACGGGTATAGTATTGGAAATCCATCTTTGTCATCGTCATTATTTATAAATGCGCGTGATGATATGAAACCACAAAATTACAGGTGACATCGATACGTCGGCCGATCGGATAAGACTTTATTTTCTCCGTCGCTTTGGAATTCGCTTACTGTGTACCTACACTACGCTATTACCATTAACAGCCCCACAATCGCGAGAGTCCATCTGTACGTTTTAAATGAAAAAATAATAAACCCAACCGTCCCGTCGTATCTCTGGTTGTTGTTGCGATGTACTCACTTGTGGTAATGTTTACCTATGTCCGTTGATGGGGATGTGATTGCTCGAAGCAGGGCTCGATCTGTATTCTCGATAGTTTCAAGAACTCGGTAAAAAACGAGTGTGTAAGAGAATAACAATAAAAAAAAAAAAAAGTACAATAAGCAAAACAAGGTGGAGTCAGCACGCGATTGAAAGCTGCTCGTAAGGTCAACGCGAGGGTATCGTGACTTGGGGTCGAGCTCCGAGCGATACGTACATGTGTGCACATTAAAATACGTGCGCACGATATACACGTTCAATAATGTGTATCATACATATACACATGTACGTACACTAATGGTACGTGTATATTATAATGTAGAGACGACGATCTGTCAGATACATAGGTACTGCGGTGGAAAGGATACCCTCAATGACTTTTCGAGCCAGTGTGCATGTCCCCGTCGATACAATCTCGCCCACCTAGCGTCACTCTGGTGAAAGAATTTTCATCCAGTTGTGCAGGGGAGGAAAAATATAATACATCATTCAACGGTGGGAAAAAAAAAAAAAAAAAAAAAAAAAAGGCCAACGATAAAAACGTCAGGGGTTATAGAGGGCGTCGGACGCGGGGAGAGCTGTCAGCGGTAGGTGTAGTGCTCGCACGCATTTTCCCAGCGCAGCGGCAGACCGATCGGCGAAACCCCGGAGTAGCTAACGCAGTGGGGGGAGGACGGGAGCAATCACAGCCCCGTCGATTCTCAAAAGCTCGTCGATGGTGACGTGTTTCCTCCTCCCCCCGCCACCGCCCATCTACACTCTTCGTCCAACGTGTTGTACCGCAATGCGCACTTTTTCGCAGCTTCGAGCTGATCGATGACTATACCCCCGCGTCCGATTGTGCGACTCTATTTTTTTATTCCCCCCCTACGCGACGCACTTTTTTGCTGCATCAGAACCGGAAGCGCGTGCGCGTTTTTTTTATGGATGCGCGAGCGGTTATATATAGTTCTTTTGGAGAAGGAACCAACCCTTTCCTTTAGTTTCCGGGGGTGACGGTGAAAAGGGCGTTGAAAGGACTACGCGCTTCTGTAGGAGCCGCAATCCAAGAAAAAAAGTATCCATCAGCCTCGACTTGCCGAACGAAAATAAAGCGAGCCGAGGGGGGTACGTGAGGTAATAATGCACCTGCGTTGACAGCGGGAAGGATAATTTTATCGAAGAGCCATCGAGGATAGGGGGGTGGGGCTCGAAAGCTCGAAACGATACATCCTAGCCGAGCCCCGCGAGATTTGACCTACTTCCCGGCCACTCCACCCCTCCCCTTTTTTCCCTCTTTCGCTCGTTGTGCACTGCTCGGAGGAAAACATCCAATTTTTCATTCCACCCCCGACGGTTGGGCGCATTTTTCTTTTATCCTTCCCTGGATTTTCTTCGTACGGATTGAATGCAACCTTATTTTTGCGAAACGATGCTCCCACCACCGCGCATTTTTTAACAAAAAAATCTTGTTCTGAACACCCGAAGCTATACGTGCTTTTTTTTTTCATGTTCTAACGCATAGATGCAAAACGTGAATTAATGTACACAAGACGAGGATTGTCGTAAATAACGCAGGCGTTTTACGCGTCACGCGCAGGCTGCCGTAAAATAAAGGGTTGAGGTCGGCGCGACGTTTTATTAAATTAGCAAAATCAACGAGTTGGGTAGGAGTGCAGGTGGGTGTAGTTGATCAGCGATTTTTTTTTTTTTTTTTTTTTAAACTTCAAGGCGAAAGAAAAAAAAAAAACTAACAGTTATCGCATTGCGATTAGTAGAGGTGGGCTTTAATTGCCGAGCGCTTGAAAACAACGATAAACCCGGGAGCTCGACTCACTCGGTCCGGGGCAATGAAGTTTCGATTAGAAAAGCGAACGAAGGAAATTGAAGAAAAAAAAAAAAAAAAAAAAAGACGTGCACAATGGACTCACGAGTATAGCGAGAGATAGAGGGACGAATATAGCACGGAGAAGTGACGAGGTTCGCGTCATCGAGCAGCCATTCGAGGCTTTTCTGTATTAGGTAGATGCGCAGAAATAGAACTCTCTTAAGCAGCGATTGGATCGCGGCGATCGCATCGGAGTCGAAGGCGGAAGAAATTATAGATCCAAGGTATAGCCGTTTTTACATTTAATCATTGGTTTTTCACTTCTTTTGCGTACATGCAGCTACGCATCTAACATTCCCGATGCCGATCGGATGAACCTTTGCTCGCAAGTTTGAGAAAAAACCTCGAGGAGATGAGTAACATCTTCATGCGCAACCAACGTATTTTGGTTTTCCAAGTGTAAACCTCATTGTACCGTAAGACTTGTAAAAGAAATAAAATAACATTATGAAAGCATGCAGAAATCGGACCTCCAAGGAAATCCCATCAGATTATAGCGCTCAGTGAGGTGGCAACGCCCTTTGAAAAGTTGGGCAACCTCCTCAGCCCTGCGAGAGAATGTATGGAAAAATACACGCACCGTCACTACCGCCGTGGTATTGCAACAATCGTATTACACTTGCACAGCACGGGGCCAATGGTGTAGAGGTATAAAAGTAAGCGACTCGGTATATTATATAGTCACAGAGTTGCATCCACCCGTGATGTCGCACTTGTTGGTTTTCGCTCTCTCGGCTATATACATATACGAGGTATTTATCTATAGGTATATACCGTAAGGCGCACCAGCTCGAACTGAGAAAGAGTGTACGGTAAATGATGCCGGGCCGCGTGAAAGTGAAACCACAGTTGTGCTGTGTATACAGTATATACGTATAGTTGGATAATCGTTGGATAAGAAGAGAGTGCCAGTGTCGGTTCGAAGTTACATACATGTATACGAGTGTTATAAAAATAATCGATGTCAAAATCGTCCCAAATTCGCATCTCCGCGTACTTATTATTATACAAAGCTAACAAGAGCAAAGAGAGCGCCCGAACGGAGTCGAGATTAGATATATTGTTGCGTAGAGAAGAAAAAAAACAAAATAAAAAAAAAAAAGTCCAAAGAAGCTGTACGAGAGCGAAACGCGTTTTGGTGTCGAAAGACCGAGCGATATTGCTTTTATTGGTATATTATTGGATTAAATGGAGTCGAGCAGCGCTACTACATCGACGATGCAATTACTCGTACGCGTGCACTCCGGTACATATAAACAATAGACTCGGCGTCTGTGGTACACAATATAATAACCTGGAAACGAAGCTTCACGGCCGCGTCTCTATGCACTCAGTGGCCGGTGCGTATACGAAGAAAACGCGCCTATAAATGGGACTGCGCGGATCTTGAAATTAACGTCTCGCAAAAGCAAGTTGCAAGCGTTTAGCGAAACTACAAGTATACTGTCTCGTTCAAACAAACGAAAAAGCATGAAAAAAAAAAGCCAGAAGAGCGATTATTGCGAAATCAATTGTGCCCGTGTGCGTATGTGTTGTGTATAAAACACGCGTTTCTTCTTCTTATTCTATACATCCGAGAGCGCGATAACCCTAGCCTCGTGAATTTGTGTCTCCTCGTCGCGAGATACAATGTAAATATACATATATATACATATATACGCAAGTATCGGGCAGTCGCTCACCGCGTGAGGTTCGCACGAATCGTACATGTATTATAATAATATGCGTGCCGTCATTCGCTCTCGCGAGCGAACCATTTGCAAAGTATGCTTTTATTACCGAGGACGCTTTGCTAACGCTTGGAGTTATTATAGCTGGCTTCTGTACGTGTATCCCGGAACTCGAGCGGTTTTTTTTTTTTTTCTTGTTTTTTTTTTCATCAAGCGCCAATAGCGGTAAGTGTAAACTCGGGGTCAATCGCGGTTTGTTGATCACAAACTGTTTATTTGGGATGCCGTTTCATTGAATGGAAAACAAAAGCTCGTACGTAGTATTCGAGAATGGGTTTTTAATTTGTTTTCTTTTTTTTTATGATTTTAATTCGATGTGAGGTCATTGGACAAAGTGTTTCGTGGGACGCATCGCTGGAAATCCAACAAAAAGTGTATACACAAACAATGATCGACGGACCACTTAAAACTGCATATTTGTGTTAATGATTGATTAATTTTAACGATTATCGGTGAAACGTCACGTTTTTCAACTCCACCATTTTTTTTTTTTTCTCAAACATGTTTAACATTACTTACGCGTGAATGGATTTTCCCGATTTCTGGAAATAATCATAATAATACATTTTTTCATCAAGTACAACGTTTTGTGCTTACTTATCCAAAGTATATGTAGGTGAAGTATATTGAAAAGACTTGCACCTATTATATGGTCATGATCGTTCTTTAGATCCATGAAACAACCAATTAACAGTCGATAAAAATTTAAAGGACTATGTTTAATCGTTATAAAATTTCATCAACGAAATGCATATGTTAGCAAAGTATTTTTTTAGCATTGAAACAAAAATTTTTCTCTACAATTCAGTGCGACAACTGCCAACGATGTTAGGCTCGTTTCCGTCCATAATAAGCGTAAAGGACACTATAACGTGTCGGTGCGAGAAAGCCATGACGCACGCCGTCCGTGCACCTAAAAATCGTAAATATATTATATAAGCACTCGACCCTCTTCTCCTCCCTTGCCTTTCACGTCTCCATTCGCGATTCAATCGCACGATAATTGCCAATTACTAGTACTCCCACCACTTTTACTGCCTTCCTCCATTTACCTAACGATCCCGCGCCGTTGTTGCCGCAGCCAGCAATTAACGCCACGTTTTCCTCACACATTGGAAAATCACAATTCAGGTAAATTACAGTATTAAAAAAGGAGGCGTGTTGTCTCTTTGACCCGAGTAAGAGTTTATTTCAAGACACTCGCGGCGGCGCATCCGAGTTTCGCCGGCGTCGTCGCCTCCCTTCGTATAACAAGGCTCGACGACAGCGAAAGAGAGAGAGAGAGGGAGGGAGAAAAAAAGAAAATTGCACTTGGCGGGCGCTGGGAGGGAAAAGAAGAGGCTCTCATCGATTCCCTTGGGGAGGCCGAAAACGAAACAGCGTGGCTTGCAACTTATAAATATGGGTCAGGCACCGTGGTCGAGGGGCACGAAGGAGGAGGGCGTTTAAAAAGTTGCGGAGGAGGGCGAGGGGGGCACAACAGGGTAGGCAGAGAGAACAAAAAAAAAGTTGCTCGGGGCGGAGGGGTTGGGTGTATAGTCGCGACCCAGATACGACGAGTTGGCCCCGTAACGCGCTGATCCGTCTCTTTTTCTCCCTCCAATGACTTGTATACTTCACACCCCCTCGTCAACGCGGCAAGACGCTTGCTGCTGCAGGATATTTACGGGGCGTCGGGCTGTTGTCGCCAGACCGATGCGCTGGATGATTTATCTCCTTTTCTCTCTTCCACATTGGAAAACTAATCCGTTCGATGGTCTTGTCTGCTTTTCTCTTTGGACCAGTCAATTGTATATTACCCTATGGATTTACCCGGAAACAGTAATTTAAGATAATGCTCGCACTTGGTGTAGGCGCAAAAACATTTGTTGTGTACCTAACGCCACTGGGAGGAATATTTATAAGGTAAAGATCACGATATGCGAGGCGAAGCTGAGGGAGCTCGAGTTCCTCTTGACGGTTCTTCCCATTGATTGTTATTTCGGTTTTTCCCACCACCGCAATTAGCTAGAGTAATGCGGACGATATTATGATACGCGCCAACGAAACGACGATACGTGACTCGTGGGAGGGATGAAGAGGGTGTACCTTTATCTTTTAACCGACGAGGGGGGAGATTTGTTGCTTTGGCGTTCGGATTCTTTTCACTTCGTTCCACCTCTCTTTCTCTTGCGGTTGTTACGACCACGTCAAATCGACCGTGTCAAGGGATGAAGGAAGAAAGGGACCAGTCATTTTTCAAGAGAAAACGATGTTGTTGCGCAACTGCGTCGGTTCTCGCTACACCTTGATTTTTTTTCTTTTTTTCTTTCTTTTTTTGTGCAAAAGCATCCGAGACAGATATTTGCAGCGTAACACAGGTGCGCATGTGATTTATCGCAATCGATACTCCAACATCGACGTATTTTATCTGACCCAATTGACACAGTTGTTGATTTCGAGGCGCACGATCTAATACTGATTTTTTTCACAAACACACGTACACACTTATGTACGACAAATCGAGAAATGATGTAAAATGATTATCAAGCCTCCGTAGTTTTCAGTTAAGTTTACACGAAAATACGTCATTGACTGTACTAAGTTTAGATAGCGATCCAGCAAAACGTAGGAATAAATACAAGTACCGCGAATGAAGAAAAAAAAAAAAATAGTGTAACTATCTCGAATTTTCTTCGATCGATCCAAGATCCCAAGTGTCAAGGAGGATCAGTTGGAATTCAATTGATTCAAGGCACTCGCGTATTTTTTCCTCGATTATTTTTTTATTTTTCTTAGCTCAATGTACAATACTCGAACCAGGAGAATCCCATTGTCCTGGAACACATTCAATTTAACCACGCGGTATACGGAGGCACAAATATAATTGTCCCATAAATTATTCCAAAGTTTGCATATAAACACATATATAACGTGCACACACTTTGGGTTTAATATATTTAGCCATCGGATGCACGGAGATGCTGAAGCAACTGCGAAACTACAGCCATTTCTCATATGTGCGTGCGTGTATACGTATAATATGCATATTACGTGACCGCAAGTGTGGGTGCGTAAGTATATAGGTATGTACATATACATGTACAGAACGGTACAGTAATCTTCATCAGGACTGCCCCATTGTGATTTCCATTGTACGAGTTCCTCTCTCACTCTCTCTTTCCCTGAACAACATTCATCCCATCTCATCCCATCGGCCCCTGCCCTGCACCGTGTATTAAAGCCACGCTCACGTGTAAGAGCATCGCATGCGTGTGTGCAGGAAATGACCTAGTGGCCCATTTTCCATGCCACTTGTGCAGCTCGACCCCTTCCCGTATACTTATATACACGTGATGTGCTTTGGCTGCTCTCCTCTTTTCTCTCCCCACGTATATATACGTATGTGCACACTGGTATACGGTAGCTCGCCTCTGCTTGCTCTCCAGACCAAGTTCAAAGGGTACGTAACAGGGCAAAGAGGGGGGGAGGGGGTCTCGCAGTGCCGAGTTTCACATGGGGTGTGGAGTCATGCGCGAAACTGTTATCCGCCCTCCTGCCACGTGTGTGTGTGTGTGTGTATGTGCGTGTCATGCGAAGGGTGGAAAAAAGAGAGGAAGGCATGTTAAATTTAACCTCCCCGCCCCGCCATTCATTATTCGATCACTGGCGCCGTTGGAAAGTCATCAACCGGACTTTTGGGTTTTCAGTAAAGAAAAAAAAAAAAAAAAAAAAAAAAAAAAAAAAAAAAAAAAGATGCATGACGTATGAATTCAAAGACTGTTTCGCGTCATTTATGGACGGCCATGTAGCCTTTTTACCAGCACATGCATAAAATGTATCTTACGTATACCTATATGTTGGCAAAGATGCGGGGCTCGATAAGCCGAGTATCGTTGAATCACGAGTCTGGCTGTACACGGCCACACGGTTCGTGGAGCAAAAAAAAAATAGCATTTGAAACAATGTCAAAGACGTTATTAAGAAAAAAAAAAATTTATATGTATATAACTTAAGTTTACGAAAACCCATGGTAAAATATCGAGGTTATTAATTATTGAGAGTTAACGTGTTGAATCAAAGCTCGCGTTTCCCATGATCAATAAGGAATCTGAACCTACAGGGTTTTGTGGCAATTGAAAAAAAAAAGTGTACCAATGGTGTGCACAATCGGTGGCTTCAAATTGCAACGAGTATAAAACTCGACACGGCTGTTGCACGTACGGCTACGTATACATCGAAATCCGAGTCATCCTCGAGTATTCAAATGAGCAGGTTATCTCTCTTTTCTTTTTTCATTTGAAATGATGTTTTATTTGTTTTTCCTCAAAAGTACAACTGCGAGCTTCGCAATGGTTTTAAAAAGACGAGACGTTTCGTAAAGGAGCGCAGGCATGAATGTGACCAAGTGCGTATTGTTATTGTAATGCGACTTTTTGGTACTTACACTTCGAGCCCGTCGCTTCTTTTTGACACGATATTGTACACCCAAGTGTTGTTAAATTTCTAACGCGTCGAGAAAAAAAAAAAAAAAAAAAAAACGAACCATCACTCCCGGGGCAAAAAATCTCATCGCAGAAGCCAACCAAGTGCTCATATACATAACCACACACGAGATAATTCAATTACGTAATGACGTGTATTTATACGCTAGTCCCTCGCTTGTTCTTTGCGCCATTCACTTTATTTTTGAAATTTTAAGAGATAAAGTTAAAAATTGCATTCCCACATTCCCTCGTCATATTTATGAATACACGTTACTAATCGCAAAATCATTTTTTTCTTCTGTTTCAGCTGGTAAGTCGAGGAAACTGTTACACATCACCTGGTCGCTAAAATTACCGGTCACGTAAGTCGACATGCAATTCAATGACAAAGTGATCCTATGTAAAAAAAAAGCAAAAAATCTCACACCTGAACCCCCGAACCAACTCCTAGCTAGTATATATGAATGGAAACAATGGCCAACGAAAAACAAAACAAAACGAAAAAAAAAAAATTTGCAAAAGTCCCGCACGCGCGCATCGATCTTCGCGTCCTTGACGTTTTGCCGCCACATTTTACCGCTTCGCAAATACTTATGTACACACGCACGCTCTGCACACAAACCGCGTGACCACGGAATAAATCTCCCGGCTGCGATTTCGACACTCCGTGACGTGCCTCGTCTCTGTCTTCCCTCACTTCGGTTTCTTGTCCTTCTTTTTGGCGGGCGTCGAGAAATTTCTGCGTACACCTTATATATATACCTAAGTACTTGCGTATGTATACATACGTGCAGTGACGAATCGAGTGTTACGGGAGGAAAAAAAAACGGCACACTCGAGCACTCGTTTTTCGTTTTTCAAAAGAGACTATACAACGGCGGATGGCTAGATTGCGACGTCACGGAAGTTGCGAAAACCAAACCAGAGGCTCACCAATTTTAACACGGCAAATGACAGCTCGGACTTTATTTGTTGTTTTTATTTATTTACAAACGCTTTCATTGTCCTAAGAAACAATTATCATCATTGCTATTGTTTGTTCGTGGTAACGCAGAGATGAAACAGTAGCCACGTAAGGCCGTGCGCGTAATTGTTTTGCTCTTCGCTATAAATACCCCACCGAGCCTCCAGCGGCAATCGCTTGTGAAAAAAAAAAAAAAAAAAAAAAAAAAAAAAGGAGCTCGTCAAGAAAAGTTTTCATTTGATCGATCTAATGGGTTCCCCTATGCGAATAAAATAATCCTCCAGTGCAGGAACCATTCACGCTCCGATGCCCGAATTTCTCCCTCCCCCTCGACCCGCGGCTTCGATTTTCTATACGAAGCTCTAAATTTAACGCGAGCTTAAAAATACCGAGCCTCGTATCATCCTATCGTCCCTCCGTATGTATATACGCAATAAGCGAAACGCCAACGGTGCTATTGTACATGCATACCTGTACCCCCTTCCACCCCCCGGATGATCAATCGGCAGACGCAGCAGTCGCCACGACGACGATAATACATTATAATACACATACACACACACACACACACACACACATGTAGCAACGTGACCTCGATTCTGGCGCTCTACAAGTCGGCTTATCGCTCCGTACTCTCAACGAGTGTGGGAATTATACATGTCATGTACAGGGAATCGAAACGAAAAAAAGTTATCGGCTTTTTCTCTTAAAACTTATCACGCCCGTTGATTACGCATATTAATATTCTGCACGAGGAACGAGAACAAAAAAAAAAAAATGGAAGGGTTCGCCGAGGGTGCATTTTATCGATGCGGTCCTATACATACTTATTTGCATCCTACTCTGCTATACAACGTATTATTATACTCGTATATGTTCCATTCAAACGATCGTGTATACAACGTCTACGAGCGTCCGCATCGATTTAATAATCAAGAGACCTATTTTCCCTGTACCCATACACCGACTCTCTATTTTTAAATCCCCCCTCGCCCACCGCTACCGCAGGGTTACATAAGAAGGCGGTGCAGGTTAAATTTTTCCCCACCGCGAAATAATCGGATCGGAAATCTATTTCGTTTCGTTAAACATTCACGGCGTACAGTGGCGGCACACACGAGCATCGATTTTCCTCCCCTGATGCGGAACAACAACCCACGAGAGGGGCTCGTTCCCCCCAAAGCTCCGCACGTCGGATTGAAAGTCAACTTGACCTTCGTTTGATCCCGAGCTTCGTCCGTTCGTATACATACACGTTGTACACGTGCTGATGGTTCCATCGTGGGGGGCAAGGGGGGTCCGTCCAATAGGGCAAAAATATTATTTACTCGATCGCCCGTCGATGTAGGGAAAAGAGGACCCCCACGCCCCCCCCGTAATTTTTTCGAAAATGAAATATATAAAAAGTGTGACGTCGCGGAGCTTCGTCGGTCCCGACCACAGACCCCCCCCCCCCCCCGTTATATGGTATCGATCTTTTCTTTCCCCGAGAGCCGGCGAGCTTTCCCTTCCCCTCCACCGCGTTGGCCTAGTTTAGAAATAGCTGTGCTCCCGCTGCCGCGAATCCGAGCTTGCACTTTTGCACGTATACCTGTACACACATACGTGCACAATATAATGTCTACCCATGTGGGCCGAAGAAAGTCGAGCGCGTATGTGTATGAGACAAGACTTACTTTAACTTGCGACTTTGTACTCACGCTGTACTACGTGTCTGCGGAAGGGGAGGGAGATCGATTCGCGAATCACGTGTGTATGTAAAGTACTAGAGTACACCTATATACCATAAGGGTGTATAAGCCATTGGCTGTCTCCGTTACGTGGGGATCGATGTGGGGTGCTTCGACTCTTTCCCGTCGTCTTGGTGATACGGTATACTGGTGCCTGTATATAACGTTTTTCTTTCTTTTTTCCGTAGCCTTGCGATTGTTGATTAACGGTACCGAGCGATTCTCGATGAAAAAAATACAATAATAATATTAAGTAGCAGTCATGATGATGTACAGGTACCATCTCAATTTGTGAGAGAGGTGCGTTAATTTTATCTCGCGACGGGCGTCTAAAACAAAATATTCTTCTCGCACGGTTTTCCCCAAAAGAAAAAAAAAAAAAAAAAAAACCCAGTTCATGAATGGTTGCCTAAAAATAGCAGCCGGGTTAATTATACGGCTAGATCGCGCGGTCGAAAAATATACCAATGAACGGGAAAACAACTCGGTTGACGGACTACTGCTCGGATGAGCGTCTAAAAATACACCCCTGTTTTTTCACGCAGAATCCATCAAAACAACGCATCGACCCCCTCCCAACGAAAACGATATTTGTGAATGAGACAATCAACTTTTCTTATGTAACTCCGCCCGGGCGACACGGCGCGTAAACATTTTTTCGGAAAAAGCTCCCGTTGACCTTGTGTCCAAACTGCTTTCCTACCTACACGTTTTTCCAGACCCGCGGTACAAACAGAGGAGGATACGGAAAAAGTTGAAGTAAATCCCACGCCAACTAACGGAAGATTTATTGCAATATGATTAAACTATTTGATTACCCGATTGGTTCTTCAAGCGGACAAAATTTTTTACCGATTTTCTTTTTCGTTCGCCAAAAAAATGAAAAGAAACTACACAAGATTACTTACCATGTAACACATGCGTCGGCCTCGAGTGATGCAATGAATTTCCGTAGTTTTCGGTTTTTCTACCTCCACATGACGCGAACGCGAGCGCACATGTAGAGAGAAAAAAAAAAAACATTTTTTTCCGCATTGCGTAACATATACACGTGTGATCTCTGCTCCAGAGCTTTTGCTACCGTGTGTAAAAAGAGGGCCGATACCCTGTTTTGAGCGAGCAAGAGAAATCTAGACTCTCGGCGAAAGGTCTTGTATACACGTATATGCTTCCTTTTATAGCGTCGCACTTTCACAGGTGCAGCATTACATAGTTTATTCCTCCGATTCTCCTAAGGATTATCGATTCGAGAAAATTTTCCTTTTTTTTTTTTTTACCGATTTCATACGCGGAAGCGATAATTGTCAGGGGTATACACCTACTAGGTCTAATCGCTCGAGGCGTCTTTTTCGGTGATGTAAGATTTGTGCTTTGTTTTTTTTTTTTTTTTTTCCGTCAATAAGCCTTTTATTTGGATGCCGCACCAGGAAACTTTATTCAGCGTAAAACTAAGCGCACCTGCGCTCCACAAGTCAATATGCGTGTTTCCTTCTTGAGAATCATGCAGTTGCGTAAAATATCGCCGTTGAAGACAACACAGTCGTAAATTTATTGCTTTGGATGATTGTTGGTTGCACGTGCGCTCGAAATGGAAACGTGAAAATCGTTATGCGCTCGTCTGTATTTTCATGTAGATTTTGTTATTTACAATCTTCGAGCTTGTCACCTAAAAAGAAAAAAAAAGACAGAGGTACAATTTCAACTACTCAGCTGATGCTCGAGTTATAAATGCTTTCAATAAACGTTGTTTTTAAAAGTACGTGCAAAAAAAAAAGTTTTTTTTTTTTTTTTTTTTTTGTTTTCATAATATTAAAATTTTATTGCGAAAAAACAAATGTACACGTGTGTGCAAATCCTCGTGTATTATCCATAAAATCAATCGTTTGCTCGTATTTTTTTTTTATCTTCTTACCGGTAAACGGATAAGACACAATATCTTCGATGTAAGTCAGAGGTTTTAACACGATTTAATGAATCCATGCAGCGAATGAATTAATCGCAAACAGTAATGTTCCAATACGATAAAAAAGAAAAAGAAAAAAAAATGCATACGTGAACAAAAGTCGTGTCGCGGATGGTACAAAGAGGCGATCGGTATCTTTGAAAATACCGATCGCGCGCACCAAACGGTGTAAAAATCGCGCGAGTAATGAACAATCCACGGGTATTAGGTAGCAACGAGAGCCGATGAGTAAAACATCCGTGTAGCCCGAGTCAGTGTCAACGACTTGACCGTACCGAAAATAAAGTTACGTGAACCCCGAGGAATGTAATCCTCGCTCGGCTGCCTTTCTCTCCTTTTTTTATCTCTCTCTCTCTCTCGGCTCGATCGGCTCTTACCGCTTGTACATACACACTCCTACCGCTCACTTATAATACTTTCGCGCACTCGCCTCATCGAGCTGCAGACACACGGATGGATACAGCACGTTTACAACGCGAAAGGAAGCGCCGATCGATCCTTACCGATTGGCTTACTATTCCTTCTCGGAACTCCTGGGTAAATTTTCGGCCAAAAGACCGGCTAAAACAAACACTTGCTTTAATAACACGTCATTGCGAGTCGATCCCTTTTTTTCCAAGCTGTTTGTACACACGGATGACGAAGCAATTGGTATTCGCAAAGGTTCTCCAAAGTTAATTGTCGTTAGAGCATTTTATATTGCGTATCTATTAAAAATATTATACGAAAGCGTAAAACTATGATAAATTTTCCGCATCGGTACGATAATACGGATGTGTACATATATATATGTCGAGGTGAATGTTGGAGTGTAAGTATACGTTCAAGGTACATTGTAAAGTACCGCTTATTTTTTCCGCATTGTACAACACACGTTGGAAACACACTTCGAAAGACGTCGAAGAGAAAATTTCGTTGAAAGGCCAAATATCTCAAAGTCAAATACCTCAGCGGGAGTTGCGGGGGAAGCTAAAAATAGACTCGTAGTACAAATTTTAACAGATTTCGAAGAAGAAAAGTCATTTGCCGGAGAACGTCTGTGGAGTATTACCGAAACGTCGACGGCGCGCGTGTTACCGGATTAAAAAAGCCCGACAAACCCCGAAACCCGTTATAATGGCGTTTGGCTCTCTTTACAACTCTCCGAGGTATATGTATATATATATATATGTGTCGTATACCATAACAGCGCCAAGATAACAGTGCTTGCTGTTTTATAATTCAGTTTTTTTAGGAATGAGGTTTCTACGAGACAGGTTAAGTAACTTTGTTGCTCAACCACCAAAGCTCGATGTGGGGGTCACGAAGGTATATTGTTAAACAGTGAATCATATCCACTCTGAGTATTGATTTATTTGGCAGCTAAGATGAAATTTATTTCTCTAATAATACTCCTTGGTTGTTTTTGATTCGATTGGATCATACAGAGCAGACTATAGTCTGCCGATTTTCTCTGACACATGTATATACTTTGCAAATGAATCGGTGTGCTCAACGAGATTTGATGAATGTGATTAAAAACCAAAAGATTAAAAGTGAGTGACTCGATATATAAGCGACACTCGGAAATTATTATTGTATGCGAGACAAAAACTATACTCGAAACTTTGGCTTTTCAAAAAAAATCTTTATATATCATTAGCCAGACCGTATATTAAAATTTAACGACAAAAAAACCAACATTTTCCCTCATTCAATGATCACCATCGTGGTAACCTGATATATATATTTTTTCCAGTGGACGCATTAGTAAATTAGACAATCCATCACGTGTGCGGATGAAAGAAAATTTCGAGCAACAACTTTTTGAGCGCCAATGTATGACTTATCTGGCGCGATATCAGCATTATGTATATGTATATGTTATCCACACGCATACGATCACACGATTGTCAAGGCAAAGTCCGGGGGATTCCCGAACAGTATATACCAACGCGCCGTAGACATACAGACTGGCTGTTACAGTATACATCATAATACCAAGTATACTACACGTCGGTATCACTTTGACAGCTCTATACATAAATATATAACTTACCAACTCCGGTGATGACTCAAGCGACGACTCTTCTTTTATTATTATTATTATTATGTATACAACGCGACGCTCGGTATGGAAACGAGAGGAAAACCAACAGAGTCCAATTGTGAAGTTGGTATCACTCGCGTGAGGAGGTGCAGTCGTTTCTCTCAGAGATGTGCCCTGATAAAACTCGCAATACCTACTTGCAAATAGAATTACTGCATTGCCCAATCGTGCAGGTACGTGAAAATGATACCTATACTCATACCCAGAGAGAAAGATGTAAGGAAGGGAAAAGATTACACGCGCGTAACAAGCGCATCCTCGCGTATATCCTTGTGCACACGTAACACCCTACCTATACATATTATATATGCTCGAGACTGAAACAGATCGATGTGGGTGATGTGAAATACATAGATGTATGGCGTGTACAGCGTCCCGAATCATCATCGTCGGCTCAACGAATCCCATGTATACAGCAGTTGTTACCGTGCAATATAACACGCGTCCTCTCCCTCCGGTGTATAATTATATCCCCCAACGCTGCTTTTCCCCGAGCAAGCCCCCGTGGAGCACCTCCCCATAGCGCTAATCCCCCGATTGGTGAACTTTGGCCTCGTTTCTCCCGTCGCCAGATCCAATTACCTTGACGGGACCCTCCCCCGCCCCTCCTTCGCTCGGCCCCGTGGGACCTGTAACTCTCGGCTTCGCAGCTTCAAGTATACCTAATACACGTACGTACCGTATACGACTGTTGTATATGCCAGACGTACGTTATCGCGCACAGCATAGGTACACGTGTGTGTGTGTTCTCCCTCGCGTGGGTGACCGCTAAACGGGTTCGCTCGGCAACGACGCCGACTCGTATACATATACGTATATTTATGCAGCGTGCCAACGAGCCCCGGGGTGTAAGTACACCCGTGCATATCAGCCGTGTACAGTCGAGCAGCTGCCAAAGTGCCGCGATGTCGCATTTGGGGGAGGGGGATGCAGCTGGGATTTCCTTTTGCCATGTTATATGTGTACCGTGTTTCATGTGTGTATATTTGCACTCTGGTTTTTTTATAATATACAAGCGTACAAGTTGGGGGGTGGTGTGCGGAAAATTACACGTCGAAATGAGTACTTACCCGGGGAAATTGCACGTCCGTTTGGAAATAAAGAAAAAAAAATAAAAAAGCGAAATATTATAGTTTCGCAGTGCAACGGGTCGTCATTGTCGTATAATGTACAGCGGATAGAAATTTTTGGGGATGTAAAACGTGAAACTGTATACCTACACGGAGTCCGATGGCCGAGTATTGCCTATAACACCCCCAAAATCGTCAAAGGTGTGTGGAAGTTAAATGACCTTGACGTTTTCTTCTCTTAAAAATAAGCTGTAACTACTCCGTCGCTATACACGTACCAATATTCAGATAAAACCTTCGAAAATAAATTGTGATAGTCAAGCTTTATCGGGCAGTATACTTTTCACGACTTTTCATTTTGAAAGACCGCTCTTTAACGGGCATTTAACGACCGAGACATAAACGGCTTTACGTTGAGGCCAATAAGCGAAATTTATCAAAATTGTAGATTCTCTTGAGCTTGAAATTCAAAATGTGCCTCGTGGACGTCGAACGAAATCAAAACGTCCTGATGATGTCCGTCATTGAGTAAAAAAAAAAAAAAAAAAATTCTAATAAAGATATGAACACGTACACTTTCAAACTCACCTCGAGCCCAAAAAATAAATTTAATTACAGGCTCATCCCAAACTGGGTCACTCTCGGCTATTGTCAGGCGTTAGAAAAAAAAAAAAAAAAAAAAAAAAAAAAAGAAAAAGAAAAAGAAAAAAAAAAAAGTCCTCGGCAAAGAGGGACGATGCGAGCTCCCAAGAGTGCGCAGTAAACGTGCGTAAAGTGCCGGGGGAAGCGCGCGTGTGGGTCGATGAACGAGCAGGCATCTCTCCCCGCTGACGTTCCTCCTTTTTTTCTTCCCTCCTCTTCTTCTTCACCTCCTTTCAGTTCCTCCCCGGGTGTGGATCGCTGCTCGGCAATACTTGCGATTTCAAAATACACACGAACAACCATACACACACATACATATGTATATTTATGGTTTCTGCAACTCCACTACCGGCGACGGATTTAATTATAAACCCCCAATGGCTCCGCCCACGCAGTTGTTGCTCCCACTGTCAATTGGCCACAGAAAATCGAACGAGGACCCAAAGTGCCCTTCGAGCCGTATATTATTATACCCATCTCCACCTCCCTGATTATTGTACAGACATGCGAATCCGACGTCTCCACTCTGAAATGGGCGATACTTCATGCGCATATATTCCACGCTACGTATACCTATATAAGTACATACCCTTCGTTCTCCTTCAGGAGCAACATTAGCAGTAGCAATATGAGCTATCATCGGCAGAGCGTGAGCACACAACGTATTCAAATATAGACGACCTGAACATCGCTCGGGGACGATGCTTGCGAGAGAGAACGACAGAGTAGGTACACAAATACCTACTGTGTAACAATGGGTGGATGGGTATACCGTGCACGTGCCCCTAGCAGATTATTTATATACATACACATTCGAGAGAGACGGTTCTCATGGCGTTACGTTAGTCGCAGGTGTACTTACCTATATACACACACACACACACACACACACACACACACATCTATTGGCTCGCTTCTGTGTGCTATATTTAACTATCGACTAACCATGCAAAAGAGAGGAGGGACTTGTATGAACTCTATTTGTCATCAGCAATGATTAGAAAGTCTATTTTGAAATATCGCTTAATAATGACGGGACGTACGTGCAGTTGAAACGATGAGCAGTTGCAAATGAGTTATATATGTTCTGTGTTCGTCGTCGCGTCAACAAAAACAAATCGCGCGTTAATAATTGGAGATGCTTGGTTTTTCACCTACAATCTGCACTTTTTAAGATGATTCAGAATATGTCAATGTAGGTACAACTAAATACACAAGAGAAAACCTCATCTTCCATTTCACTAATGTTAATTTTCAAACATAAATGCACTTTTCCCGGGTTATTATTCGTAAAAATTTATTGCCCTAGTGAAAATAATGTTCATCTTTGACGTGAAAAGTAAACGTTTATCTAAATTTTTCCTTAAAAATGAAAAAAAAAATGCTCTTTCATCCATTCGGCGAAAGAAAATTCACCGTGCATATATTGTTTGCTTACCCTCGTGGCTCTCGATTTCAATTAAGGCAACAGCTGTAAATCTCGGCCCATCTCTGGCGTTAAATTACTCGCGGATAACTTAAAATTTCTGCGCTCCATCATCATCTTTTTTTTTTTGTTTGTTTTTTTCAATAATAATAAAAATGACGACGCTATTACGTAACAAGTTGTTTTCCGTGCACGTGTAGCCCCCATTTAGCCTGGAGCCCCCTTGAAAGCGACTCGTTAATTACCGCGATATTTATTAGCACCGCGTCGCCATACGCGCAGTTAAACATACTTATGAGCGTTACATGAGCCGACAATGGTACACAGGCACTGCACGCGCGCTTTGGAGAGTAAATTTAGCACAATAACGAAAAAAAATTACACGTCCAGTGATCGGTGTGCAAACGCGCGTTGTCCGTTTACATTGGGATGCATCGCCGGTGGCTGCAATAACTCAACTATACTTGTATACTTAACCTACACTCGTTAAAAATTCCGACGCTTATCACGCACAGGAATACCCGAGTATTTGTACCAAACGAGCACGAAATAATGTCCAAGTTATCCGTATGGATAACCCTCGATGGGAAAAATCTTGACTGTACCCATTTTATTATTTGCAAAGTATCAAGCGGAAGTATAATACGGGCAGAATTCTCCCGATCGATCGACACCGACTGTCTTCCCTTCGGCTCCTTTTTTTTTTTTTTTTTTTTTCACTTTTTCAGTTTTTTCTTCCTTCCGTTCCGTAGCCGAAGGAAAAGTTTTCCTCGCGAATCACGCGAAGAAGCGCTCGATAACGAAGGGTATAGAAAGTGTGTTTGGGCGTGTACGTGCAGAGGTCGAGGACCCGGTGGGCTGCCGTTTTTTTTTTTTTCCCCTCCACGCCGGGGCAGAGCGGGATTCTTTTCCTCGGGAGGCGCGAGTTCGCTACTCCGCGGGTTGTACATGGGTGGGGCGCTCCGTGGGATGATTTCGGGAGTAGCCCATGCAAAGGACCAAGTGGAAACTAGTGTGGCAAGTGGTGGCGCGGATAGTTCCCTCCTCCTTGATGGGCTCGGGATTTCCATGGGTGTGGGCATTTATACGTTTCGCACAAACTCTTTGAAACTGAATCAGTGAAAATTTGGTACCTAATTTTAGGTAAGAACATCCACTGGCTCAGATTTAGAGGTCACGTGTATACACATCGTTACGTAACTTTGTATACGTACAATCGTGGAATGAATATGCGATTGGTGATGTAGTAAAACGAGAAAATCTTTTTCTGTTCCAGGTAAGGTTTCTTCGATCTACTGTGATTCGACGTCAATTTTCCTGTAACTCGTAAGTTTTTCCGCCTTGCATTTTTTTCCTCTATATTGTTCGAGCTAAAGACAAAACCGCGCGAAACAAGGACCAACGACTTTCATCCGATTCTTGTTGAAAGGTTTCTTTCGCCTGGGACGCGCATACATGAAACATCGACTTTTCAATAAAAAAAAAAAAAAAAAAAAAAAGCAAAATCAAGTTAGTTTTACGCGAAACAAAAGGATGGCAAACTACACAACTTCCTAGGAGGTGCCCCTACATCTCGAACAAAGTAACGAAAGATTGACGCAGTCGCCGTGTCATTACACAATTAAATTAATTTTTATCGAAAACAACAATCTTCCAGACGTAAGGTATACGCACGCGGGCTTTTGCACACTCTTTGATGTGTGTACGACAGGCGGTGTGTTACAATTATATACGCAATACACATTACACGAGTCACGCAACTGCACGATATGGCTATACGTCGTTACGTGGGTACAGTAAAAGAGTGAGAAAAGAAAAGAAAAAAAAAAAAGTAATAATAGATGCATCACCGACTCGACTACACCCGTCAATGACGTTTCGTTGCTGCTCTTCTTTTTCCACTACACACCATGCACTTACCCGCGTGTATATGTTTGTTGCGCAATTCGGTTTCGCGGGTGCAATGCAATTCTCGCACACTCGACTGCGTATTATATCCTCGCTGCACTTGTACAAAGAGACACGCCCGCTTGCTGCACTATACCTCCCGAAAGCTCATGTGCGTTGTCACACCACACGTAAAATAGGGTCATGCAAATTCATTTGGTCCGATTTGGTCCCTCTTATTTGAGCGATAAAACCAAAACATCTACTCGAGCAGTACTTACTTCATCGTGCTATTTTTGACGCTCGTACGAGTAATTCTCGACTTGTTTTTTTCCATCGACACGCGTTCCACTCTGCTATATACACATACGCATCGTATAAAAACTATCTTCAAGTTGAGAAACCTCGTGGAAACTTTACTGTTTAATTTTAACAATCCAAATGTACGCCCGAGTGACTTTTGTTTTTTTTTTTTTTTTTTTTTTTTTTTTTTGTAGTATTCGTTTGGGGTTGGTACTGTTTTTTAATTGGATGATCTATAAGCACGAATACGTATTGTTACATTGATGAGTCAGAAAAAATGGTTCTGTAGAAGTACTGAGCGTCTAAACATGATCATATCAGGGTAAAGTGTTGGTATTGTAAAAATGTTTTAGCTCTGACAAAACGACGTCACCCACCGTGTCGGAGAGCTTTTTAAACGAGGAACGCGTGAAATGGAGCGTCGTTTGGAATTTACGCTTCGGCGATCCTATATCGAACGCCGGATTCGGAAGTTACCGTTTGAAACACTGATTTCCATCACGCGAGAAACAAAAATCGTTGGGACATTTAAACATTACTGCAAACTACTCGCGCTCACCCTCATTTACGTATGTATATTCACTTTCTTTTTATTTTCCGGGGAAAAATTTATACCATGAGTATTTGTCCACGAAACGCCATAATATAACGTCCAAGTAAACTAGACTTTCAGAGAAATTGTAAATCAAGACAAATGAATATAACGAGAGAAGAGACCATTTTTCTGTATTGGGTACTAGGAGTTCAACAACTTCCATTAATAAATAGCGGTAGTGAGGATAGTATTTTTATACACGTTAATTTTGGATTTATTGATAAACTTTGAAAATATATAATTTCGTGCAACCAAATGATATTTAGTGTGATCATATGCCGTGAATCGGATGGTACATAAAGAAGGCTTGCAACCCTACGGACGATATACTGCCAGTTCCAGTCTTTCGTATACTAGATACTCATTCGAAAGCCTTGCATAAAATGACTAATAATTATATATAAGGTTAAACTAATTGATTTGTGATAGCTGTAAAACTAAAGTATCGTAATTTTTTTTCTAAATTCCTATTTATAGACTTAATAAAGCAGAGATAAGATAATATACTCGCAAAATCCAGAATCTAAAGCATTATGTACACCTAAGTTTAATATAAGGAACCAAAATAAAGATACGCGTGTGGGTAAAAATGGTTATGCAAAAAGAAAACTGTTTGTAACGCTAAATACAATTTATTGGCCGAATTGGTGAATAGTCTCAATCGGTAACTATTTGCAATGGGTTAATAAAGCGAGAGCCATTTAAGTAAGCACATGCATCAGATTGTCGCGTATACATGTAGGGTACAAAAGCAAACACGTTCTTTATCGCAAAATAATGCAAGCCCAATGCAATACATATTGTGGTTATTGTACGTGAACCGTGTCATTTGGTAAGCAGTTGAAAAATAAAAAATAGTAACAGAAACGAAGGTCGTGAACACGAGAGATGGCAAGAGTCGACTATACAGTTTCAAATTTACCGAATAGGCGTATGTATTTCTTTTCACGACTGCGCAATGTGCTTTTTTCCCCCAGTTGTGCAGTACGAGCTTCAAAGAAGCTCTACGACACGTAGGACGCACGCGCATACATGTATACCAACACGTGCAGGTGCATTATTATGACCTGGAAAACGCACTCGAGGGGTCTCTCCTTTGCACTAGAGTGTAAGCACTAATTAAGCAAATTGAATATACGAGCTGTATAGCACTGCACGTACCCGTGTACAGACAAGGGGTGGAAGGGCCGTATAGAACGCGCTTTCAGTATATATACTCTCACCCTCTTTTTTTTCAACCCTGAGAAACGCGCGTCGACATTTTTTTTCTTCTCCTTTTTTTTTTTTTTTTTATTTCAAGGTAACTACATCCATTCGCCTATACAAATCACGCAGCCTAAGCATTTGTAGCTTATAAAGGGCAGAAGTAAGGGGTGACATCGGGACTCACGACACCACCACTGCCCCAAATTGGCCTGAAATTGGAAAAACAGGCGCAATGCACAGAGAGATAATGAAATTATTTCGAAAAAGGAACGAAGGTCCGTTGCCCGTATAAAAGACGAAAATTCACGCAAACGGGGCAAGCACGAGCAGATACCCCCGTACAGTTGTACACACCGCGGTGGATTTGAAAAAAACACGCGAATATCGTAAGGAGCGGAGGTAATTTCATCGTAGAGAAAAAGAGAACTCTCGCGTATATAATGTACAACAGAAGAGGAAGGGGGAGAGAGAACGACGGGGGTCGTATCGACGGGGATGGCTTAGCTGAGAATTTAGGGCAACGCGAGAGAGTCGCAGCTAGGGAAGAGAATGCCGGCTTGTAGGGCAGCCAGACAGACAGACATGGTATATATATATATATGCATTGGAGGGAAACGGCGTTATGTGGAGCAGCAGGAGTGTTCGCGCGGGGGACACGCGTGTATCGATCTCTCGAGAGTAGGGGGTATGGGTGGCTCTATCTATACACATCTCTCCCTTTAAATCCCTACTGGAGCGGAGGAGGTCTGCCGCGCTCTGTATTTCTATGGTGGGTTACAGATGGGTGGATGTAGGTATAGTCGTGTGCGCGTACATACCACGGCTGTGGATTTTCGAAGACTACACATTTGTATACTGTTGGCAAGGCACCGTTGGCTACAAAACATGCGTCTTTAGGTATTTTTCGATGAAACGGTATAGGTACTTTATTATTGGCTTCATTGTACTTGGCCACTCAAAATTGACCCCTCGCATAATAGAACCCGACCATGTGTCTTTCCAATTAACGTGGTCTCCTGCAGGCTCGTATCGGCAAACGCCAAAAGTGCCATCTGAGGGATGTGTAACCTCCTTCCATGCATCGTGTCGCACGTTAATTCGTCCTGCAATCGAATTTTCCGCACTACACAGCCGATCGACAGATTGACGGATATGGAGCTATTTGATCGCTCCTCGATGACGCGGGTACCTCGACTCCCGCTTCCATTAACGAATCTCTATTCTGTGCTGTATACATCGGAGTTGTTTCATCAATTGCAGATCAATAATCGAATTATTAAGAGTGCACTGTATACGACGATAGAGGTACCGACACGTGCAGGAGAGGAGGGACCTTGAGCTTCGTCGGGCTTATCGGTGCCGCGACGTTACCTAACGACTCGCTCTTTTTTTTTCTTTTTTTTTTGCAAGTAAAAAGAAAGCGGTGTAATGAGCTCAAATAATCGCGCGATGCGATGGAGGAAAAAGTTGGCACGTTCACCGGTAAAACACGCTCCAACTGTTAACACGAGGTGCGTGCATGTATGTAGGTGTGTGGATAACGAGGCCTCGTGTACTGTTACATTTCGCCTCGGCCGTGTGTGTATATGCAGATGAGCAAGCGCTCGTGCGTTAAATTGCGACTCTCCCCTTCTTCTCTCTCTCTTTTTTTTTTTTTTTTTTTTTTTTTTTTTTTTTTTTTTTTTTTTTTTTTTTCATTCTTAACGAGGTGGAGGCGTTCACGTGCTCGGTGCACCGCAGCTATAATGTATCGCAAACGCGATGCTCGAATGAATGGAATCGTCAATGTGGTTATTACTGCACAATACCTGTACACACGTGTGTGCTTTGGCTCGGTGATGCGCGACGTTGTTTCAGGAGAAACGGGAATAACAACGCGCGTGATTATTGACGAGTTCTTTCTACTATTTACGCTCGGGAAAGCACGTGCACGTTAATATATTCTTGGCGAATCGGGGGCCCATTTCTTCTTTTTCTCTCTCTCTCTCTCGAGTTACTTTGATGGATAATAAACGAGTTTTTTTTTCTTTTTCTTTTTTTTTTTTTTTTTTAATTAAACTTGGAGCTAATCAATATTTTAATCACATTAATCTAATCAATATTTTTCACCCTTTTTTTGTGCAACTATTTGATTTTTGCACGGATAAACCGATTCGCGATGATATTTCAGTGACCAGGCACCTGGGTACACTTGAGGAAAAAAAAAAAGACTGTAGTGCAGAAGCGAGCGAAATAAAACAAATCTCACGGCGAAATCGCGGCAACGACTACGCGGCAGGGCTTCATATAAATTTTCGCAGCGCCATCGAGAATCAATAAAACACCGCGCAACGAGCCAAACCTCTCCTTACTCCCCCCACACCCGAAGGGGGGGCTTATAAATTCCAAAATCTCACGGAGAGAACGATCGGCGCGCGGTGTACAGTCAGCCTGGCCGCAGAGCTCCCTTCGTGCGGTCGAGCGGCACCCTCCACCCGCCCCCTTTAGCCCGACAAGGTGTATACAGCAGTTAGCTCGAGCCCTGAAAATCTATCCCCCCCCACCCCCAGTTCCGTGGAAACGAGGTCATCGAGATATCGCGCGCCTACACGTGCAGGGGGGGGGTTACGGTATACGACCCAAGCACTCACCCCCAATTACAAAGTTGGTCGCGTTCGTTAAAGCGTTATAATAGCCACAGCCATGCCCCAACATCCCTGTCCGTTATAGCTGTACATACACGGAGGGAGAGAGAGTTTGTACTAGTATAGGTGGTGCGTATACGTGTATACGTTCCATTGACTCCCCAATAATTCTCGTTAGCCATATAAATATATATACATGTCGAAGGTATAACTACACGTGACCTCCATCATTTAGCTTTTGGCTGCACGTGAGCTTTACGGTGCCCACAATCCAGACTGTGTATGTTTTTCCCCGGTGGGTTATTTGGTCGTTGTTTGGCTCTTGGCTGTTGGTTTGTTAAACGACTGGGATTTTTTATTTTCTTATTTTTTTTTTTTTTTTTTTTTTTTTTCATCGCTACATGGACACACCAAAAAAATAATCACTTTGGTGTCCTTTGAAGTATAACAGGTTAAAAGTCAAAAGTTTTCGTACAGAATTGCTCCACCGATTGTTTTTTGGGTATACATTATATTGTACAATGATATAGTTGCCATTATCACGAGTGACATTAAAACACGGTTCCCCGATCGATCGGACGGCGAACAAATGAGTCTTGCCTTTCGTTGTAGCTACGAGTCAAGTGCGGATAAACGAATACCAAAGCCTCGTTAACAATGCGAGACTGTATAATTATATACTTACCACGTCACTTCCGATACGCATACATATGTATCTTCTCCATATGTGCTTCTCTCGACGCTTGTACGGATACTTAATCAAGCATTCGTTCCCCGATGCGTGTGCACCTCGTGGCACAAATTACTTTTACTAACGTTAATTTTGTCTTATCTTCATCTTATTCTTGATTCACGCGCCTCAAAACTCGTCTAGTTGCTTTCGACGAGCTTGACAAAACTCGTTTACCCGCGGTACCCAAGGATTTATCATCCCAAAAGCTGCTTTCAACAGACACCAGCCCCTACATAAAATATGCACAACCCAATAATGCGCTTTCCCCCTCCCCCCTGGTTAATAATAAAACCCTCGCCAACTATTCCCTCTCGAGTAGGTATATATACGAGTAAAAGTTGCTATAGTCGTTACCTTTTTTCATTCGAGCTGACTCGCGCGAAAACTTTGGCCGTGTGTACGTAGTCAATAAAATCCGGGCGGATCAGCTCGAAATAAGGAAGATATTAATTCCAAGGGGAATCGATTTCCAAGTTGGCTCCCGTGTCCGAGGCCTCGAGCCACGAGTCGGTGGGTGTACACATATATACGTTGGGCGTAAAGTTGTTACACAGACAAGCCCGCCGGCTCATTGAAATTCCAGTCGAGACGTATACAACACGTAGTCCGCGGGGCAGGGTTTCCGTCGTATACGGAAGGAAATAAGAAACCACAGGGGCACGGAGGGTTGAAAAAAAAAAAAAAAAGAAAAAAAGGTTTTCCTGCCACCATGAGCAAAGTGCTGCCCTGCGTGTGCGTACATTATCCCACTCTTTTAACAGTGGGATACGTCGGAACAATAATTGGGAGGAGTGGCAAGCCTCGGAGTCATATTATAGGCACCCCAGAGTGCGAAAGCCGCGAGTTTTAGGGCCCCTCGGTTGCGCAAGCACATAACGCCGATACAGAGACAAGGAGAACGTACACGCGATGGAGGAAATTGCGATCTCGAGAGCACCTCGGTATTTTTAACTTTGAAAAGCTTCCGCGCAACTGTAATCCCTTCTCCTGCGTCCGAGCTCTCGTACACGGTAATACGTGGGGGAGTTGAGGTGCGCGCCAGGATCAATAAGCCGCCCCTGATGTACCACAGTGGGTATGTGTAATATACATTTTTGCTCTTCTCTGCTGGGCTCTTTGAGACTTGTGTTTTTTTTTTTTTTTTTTTTTTTTTCGAAACAAGATGTGTTTATACCGAGAGTACGATTACGGTGTTAAGCACCGCGATAAAGCGGATTTTAATAAAAAAAGTCCATACGTCACCTTCCGTTTCGAATGACTTCCCAAAGACGTGGGTTGGATGTCTTTATCAGTGAATTTCCATGAATTCATCCCCGCAGTACATTGTGCATCACGTGAGTGTATACGTGCACCGTGGAGTTGTGAAGATGTTTTATTTTTAAAACAAATACCAAAGACGTGTGCAGGTTGGAAGGGAAAAACTCCCATTGATCTGTTTTCATACTGCTTTTCCTCTGCTCATTTTAATGACTTTCCCTCAACGTGATGAGTTAATTCACGATCACCCTATCATATCGCGGACGGTTTAGCCACGAGTTTGTTTTTCTCCCTTAATCAACGCAATTTTCAAAGCGACGCTGTAATAACACTCGCGGGTATAGATCTATAATGGAGCCCCACCTTCTGAAACTGAATCGGTCGATCACTGCTTTTTCCCTCTATCAAATTTTGCAACAGTTAGAGTCACCGGGCTGTAAAATATCACTCGACCGAGCGATGATCTGATTCCAACTGTACATGGTAAATCAGTAAATTATCATCGATTCGCGACCAGATTACCCCGTGCATGTATATTACGCTAACTTTTTGCATTTAACGAGCCCTCGTACACACTCGCGCGCATTCTAATTAAGGGTTACCCAGAAAGTCCATTAGCACCACCGAAACTTATATCCTTGCGATCGATAATGTGCGCCATTGTAAAAGTGTATACATATATATATATATACATATAGTCACCTCGTACTCCTAAAGTTGCCGCAAGCGCATCGTCATTCTTACATTGTTCTGAAATTTTATTTCAAAGGGAGCTTCCACCCCAGGTGTGTATGCGGTAAGGGCGTGGCAGCGAAGGGGCAGTTTAAATCACCATGAAAGAGCCATCCCTCTCCACACCCACCCCTGCTCCTCTTGGAGTCACAAAAGGAGACGGAGCACACTCTTGAAAATCTTGAGAGAAAGTTTGCAAGAGCGACCATCGGTTGGCGCACACGTACACGCTTATGTGTACGTGTCTGTAGGTGTATTATACAAGACCCACACCCGTATACACCGAACTTTGTCTGGCGATAATCGATCGTCCCTGCAAGACGTTGGGGGAGAGAGGCACTGCCTCTTTTTTTCTTTTCCACTCGATCGTTTGCGGAAAGAAAAAGGGGGAAAGGCTGTATATAGGGCGTTATTAAATTTCAAGATTACTCGGCCACTTTTTTCATTTCGGACCAGAGAGGCACGTTTTTTTTTTTTTTTTTTTTTTTTCTACAGCCAATCCAATCGACCCTCGTATAGTGCTGACGGCTGTTTTTGTCTTTTGTTATTTCAACCAACTGAAATATCAACACGAAATAAAACAATTCGAATTTTACGACTACATGTAAATCCGTGCCCTGAAAAAATTTCGCATTCGTCGTCGCGTCGATAAGATACGGAATCCGTCTACGGAGCATATAATCTCAGAGGCGATCGATATCGAGACGCATCGACTATCTCCTTTTGTCGTTGGTAACAATTACAATTTATCGCGAGCAAAACATTCCACGCACGAGCCTCGACAATAATCCGAGTCGATCCACTCGCGCCAGTGCATATACAATTTACCTTCCCGACACCCCCGCACCTCCACCCCCTTCCATCAGTTTTCTTTGCAAAGTATTCCTTTGGGTTCTCTTGACGGTTTCAATTAAATTTCATACACCGCGAGCCGAGGGGCTTGAAGCCGTGCTCCCTTGCAATGTATATGTTGTATACAACATGTATACCTTCAAGTGAGGGGGGGGGGGCATTGTTCTTGCCTCTTCCACGGTGCTGTAAACTTTCCCGTTACTCATACTCCCCCAGGAAACGCAGAGCCATCGGTGGTACCATAACAACGATCAGGGAAAACTGCGCGCTCGGATCAAACGGTCGTCGAGCGCATCATCGCCGAACGATACCCTCAACGGGCTCACGTGAAAACAATTTTTAAAAAACACACACAAAATCGGCCTAAGGATACATGGAAAAAAGAGGAAGCAGTTAACCAGGGGGTGCCAAGAGAAAAGAGGAAAAAATGGCCAGAGAGTATCATATATACGTAGTTATATAGCTGGTTGGGAGACGCCCAAGAATAAGGTGTGTATACGTATATACAGCCCAGCTGCGCGCTGGGAGAAATTGTTTCCACGCGCTCATCTTTTCCCTCTCTCTCTCTATATATATATAAATATACGAGTATCCATAGAGCAGAGTCGAGGGAGAGAAAATTATACGAAAGAGGGCAACAGCGAGATAAGTGTCACTGAGGATTACGGCACTTTTGGCGAGCTGTACGGGGCGAGGGAGGAATTGGTAGCAAATTGACGTTGGACAAAATTGGTCTTAATCCTCGGGCAGCCGTATACAGCTCTCTCTCTCTCTCTCTCTTGGATTTTACTGGTTTGCATTTTATAGGCACTCTCTCTCTCTCTCTGCCTTTTTCCTACTTTTATTCTATACACATCCATATACAACTTATCGGTACTCGTTTGGCGCGTCGTAATTTCACTTGTAACGGGGGGGGGGGGGGAAGACGGTGGTGAGCACAGGGTCGAGGTAGAGGGTTGATACTAATGAATATCCTCAGTTGATTTTTATCCAATCCTCCAACCACCTTTTGTTGGCCGGACCCAAGCTGATCGTTCGATATGCTTAAAATCTGTACGAGATCGTTCGTGCGAGTGGTACCCTCACCCTCGATATTTACAAAAGTATCACAATGACGATCCGATGATCATATCGTGCCCGCGTACCCAGAGATTATATTTTTCTTATATTTTTCTCGACGAGCCTTGAGCCGTGAAAGGTACCTTGCGCCAAACAACAACAATAGGGCACGTGTACCTGCTTCCACCCCAAAACTCAGCCCAGCCAATAAACCGGCAGAGAGGAAGGTCGGGATGAATCGGGCGGAAGAATAATTCAACAACGAGGTGTATATGAGGCGGGGGTGCGAGAAAAGAGCTATCAAACGACGAGGGGGGGGGAGGAGAGAGAAACCGATCGGACCGACCTCTGCGCGTACAACACACATGGAGCACCCCCGAGGGGAGGAAAGGAGCTCGTCGTAGATAAATGTGCGATATTGCTGGTTGATCGGGCGTATAACATACACGAGCGATCATGCAAATTAACCAGACGGCTACGTACGTGAGGCTGTGCTTGCTGCTACGTATAACGTATATACGTACCGTTTGAAAGTATACCTTATCGAGCTTTCATCTTATTTTTCTGTCTCTCTCTCTCTCTCTCTCTCTCTCTCTTTGCTCATTACGAATCCCACGTGCTCGTGGTCTCACACGCAAGACGGACTTCTCGGAGTCAAAGTGAGGCGTGAAATTCGTTCTCCGTACGTAATATTGTTTTTTTTCTTTTCTTTTATCGTGACTTCGCGGAATTCACCTCCATTTGTGAATCACACGAATCTTTCATCACCGCCTTGTACAGTACCGCGTGTATGCTTTACGTGTAAGGTATACATATACCTTAATACACGCGAAAAAATACCTTATCTGACGAGGAAAGAGGTTATCTTGGCATTGATCGCGTACGAATTTGGAACGAGTGCCATTATAACACGCGTGTGTAGGTATACTGCGTTATATATTTACATGTACCCGTACGTGTGAGGGCACGTGTCTCGCGCTTGTTTCCCTTGGCACGCGATAATTTCGGCTGATGCGACTTCATGGACGTACAACATTTTCTCTTGTACCCCCTTCCAAGCGCTTAATTTTACCTACAATCTTTGTACAAGGCGCTCGTAATATTTTACACTCTTGGTCGGATACTTGTTCAATATTTACACAGCCACATCGTCGCTTGGCAAAAAAAAAAGTTGTATCAAACGGGAAATAACATTGTAGAAATGTATACGCAAAAGCTACGGTATTTCATTGGAAATCTCACGAAGGAGCTTGAGATGTATTATTATTATTATTTGTCTTTGGCAAGCGTTGGATCCACTACACGTATTTTGTGAATTACGCGTCCCTCCTCCCGTGAGACAGCCGGTGGGACTATCGGCAGTTTTGTATGCTATCGAGTATCTATAAAAGCTACATATACAGATGCAGGAGGGATGATAATAATAATAATAATAATCATGATTCTTGATGTTTTTGTTTCAGGTTCGACTTTGGCCATCGCTCGAGCTGACGTTGCCAACTGCGACGAGACTTTGAAAGCTAAAAGCAGCGGCAGCGGTGACGTCAAAATCGGGCGCAGATCTCACGACGGCCCCCAGCGCCGAGGCCATTGGCAACGACAACAACAACAACAACAACAACAACATCATCATTATTACTCTTTGCAAGTTGCCAAGGCTAACTGCCCGAGTACCAGCCCGAAAATTCTCTTCTCCAAGCCAAAGATGCACATGGAGGTGCAGGTGGCCCTCAACTTTATAATATCGTACCTGTACAACAAGCTGCCGAGGCGGCGGGTCAACATATTCGGCGAGGAGCTCGAAAAGGCCCTCAAGGACAAGTTTCAGGGCCACTGGTACCCGGAGAAGCCGTTCAAGGGCTCGGCCTTCCGATGCCTCAAAACCGGGGACCCCGTGGACCCGGTCCTCGAGCGCGCAGCCAAGGAGAGCGGCGTCCCCATCCAGGACATCCTCGAGAACCTCCCGGCCGAGTTGGCCGTCTGGGTCGACCCGGGCGAGGTCAGCTACCGCATCGGCGAGACCAGCCAGATCAAGATACTCTACTCGGAGAACACGGACCCGCACGACGAGTCCTCGGCGGACCGCGAGGTCACCAAGACCTTCAACCCCGAGGCCCAGTGCTTCCGGCCGATCGAGGCCGTGGGTAGCTCGCTGAGCGGCCTCAGCCTCAGTCCCAAGTCCATCTCGCCCTTCTCCAACCACCAGGGCCCCATGGCTCTCGGCAACAGTAGCAGCAACAGCAGCAGCAGCAGCAGCAGCAGCAGCAGCATCATCAGCAACGGCTGCGGCCAGCAGTCCCAGGCCCAACAGCAGCCCCAACACTCCCAGCAGCAACCACCACCACCACAAGTCCAACAAGCCCAACAGCAGCCCCAACAGCAGTCCCAGCAGCCACAGCAGAACGGCCACGTGTCCGGCTCGTCGTCCGCTCCCTCGCCCACGCCACTCGCCGGCTCGTTCAAGGGCTCGCCTAGTCCCGTGCCGGCCTTCATACCCAGGAGCACGGCCCCGCTCACCTTTACCACGGCCACCTTTGCCCAGACCAAGTTTGGCAGCACCAAGCTCAAGTCCAGCAGCAAGCGCGTCAACAGGTACATTCTCCAACCTCATGATACACACGTCCCAGTGCACCGGTGCTTTCATCGGATCTTTGATTTGGTGATCACCTCGGTCGTCTCTTTGCCGTTTCAGGATGTCCCCCACCGAGTTCTCAAACTACATAAAGCAGCGGGCGATGCAGCAGCAGATCCACCACCATCACCACCAGCAGCAGCAACACCACCAGCAGCCCCAGCCGCAGCCCGGAGTCCAGGGACCCCCGACCCCGGGTGGACTGCCCGTCTCCCAGAGCTCGCCCAACAGCCGCAGCCTGTCCCCCGGCGGTGGCCTCGTCAACGGCCACAACCAGCACGCCGCCGCGGTGGCCGCCGATCCCGGCGCCTACTTCTTCCACCAGGCGCCCCCGCCGTCCGCCCCCTACCACCCGCAGTTCCCCTTGCGCAACATCTTCGACTCGGCGAGCTCGCACAACGGCTATCTGGCCCCCACGGCCACCGACCTCTACGCCGGGGCCAAGTTCCCCTCGTCCTACTTCGACCCGGGCACGATCGGCCACCAATTCTACGGTGGCGTCGGCAACGCCGGCTCGCCCCAAAGTCCCTCCAACAATCTCGGCCCCATCGGCTCGGGCAGCTCGGTCGTGGTCGGGAGCTCGGGGGCCTCGGTGGGGGGCCCGACGCAGCAGCAGCAGCAGCAGCAGCAAAGCGCCGCCGACAAGGCCAACCTCGTCGATGGCCTCAACAACTTTGGATTGGGCTCGGTCACGCCCTACCCGGCCAGCAACTACCAGCACCTCCTCGTCGCCAATTAATACGCCGGTGGCTTGCGCTCGACAATCGCTTGATTGGCCGTCACTGCGAGTGCTGGTCGAGGTGTCTCTCATTCATCCCTCCCTATGCCCCTCCAACCCTGAAATCTCAGCACTTCCCTGTGTAAGCGTGCATTAAGCGTGTGTAATGTGTGTGTAAATTAAAGACAACAACGGCATCATCATCATCATCATCATAGCGGGGAGAACGTGGACGGCTGCTGTGCATCGTCGGGGACACGCCTCGAGACTGCCGGTCGTTCTCGGGACTCGGCAGTGGAGTGCCAGGGTGACCCGCAACCGCGCTCTCATCACACTTGTTTTCTTTTCTTACTTTTGTACCACTGATGACGGCTGTTATTATATATTGTTATCGTTGTTGCTTTCACCCATCCCCTACCCGCCCTCCCAACCACCTCGCAATATCGGTGTGTAATGTCATATTGTACAGCTGTGACGGGCTGGAGTGTAATCTGTGCGTATATATATATAGCCAATGCGAAGGAAGAACAAAGCAGAAACGATACCGATTTTTTTTTTTTTTTTTTTTCTCTTCAACAACATCGGCGTAGTTGGACCAGTGGATCTTCAGGAATCGTTTTAAGTTCCTTTGGATCGGCGTTTCGGATAGTTCCTCGTAGCTAAAGTTTTTGTTTTTTTTTTCTATTTCCTCTTAGCTATCATAAAGGACAGTCATTGTTCGAGGACCCCATTGGTCCGAGTGCGCCGAAAGTTGTGCTTGTATATGTTGTACGCGACAGGTTTCCACTCCAGTGGATGGCCACGATTTTTTTTTGGGAAAAAAAAGGGCCAAATGGCACTCTAAGGTTTGTCGCGAGCGAGAACGGCCTATAGCAAAAAAAAAAAAAAAAAAAAAATTATACATAAATAAAACCAGGGGAGACGATCGCGTTATAGGGGTATCTGTTGTTCCGTGTACATGATCTGGGGCGGGCAGAGTGTAAAGTAAGCGCACGATCGAACGAAGAAACTGTACGAGAGGAAAAAATATTCGATAAGCAAAACCAACAAATGCGCGAGAGAAACGAAAAAAAAAAAAAAAAAAAAAAAAAACCAATCTCTCACG
>NW_019379472.1:1787267-1798220 GCF_000648655.2 Copidosoma floridanum
TTTTTTTTTTTTTTCAAGTCGAACGCACTGTAAAAATACGTCAAAAATAAAATTAACCTAATTAAAAAGAAGAAAAAAAAAAAAAAAAAGAAGAAAGAAATTCCCACAGCTTATGTTTTGTCATGAAATTTCAGATAGTGTATTTTCAACGCCTTCAAATTCGGATACTTCACCTTGCATTTAGGACATGCCGTGCTCTGGCAGTTCTTTACAGTATAATTCGTCAAGTCGGTCTCGGTCCAAAGATAGCTTTTTTCACCACCAGACTGGTGATAAACTTCTTTGTGCAGTGCAAGCATATGTTTGGTCATTGCGACCTTGGAAAACACGTGCCTGTCACATAGCAGACAATTGTAAATCATACTAGTATGCGTATTCTCGTGGTTCTTTAAGGCGCTATTACTGTTGAAAATAAGCTTACAGCCCGGCGAAGTGCAAGGGAAAGTAGATTTCGGCTTGTGCTTATGAGCAAAGTGGAGCTTTAGATTGGCGAGGCCAGGGAACTTTTTACCACAGACGTTACAGCGGAAAAAACCTTGAGAGCTCGGTATGGACCGATGCACGAGCTGCTTATGCTGATGTAGAACGCTCAAGTTGGGGAAGGAGGTTCTACATATCGAGCAAGTAACTTCCTTTTTTTTGGACACGGCGGGCTGCATCTGCAACTGTCCCGTGGTCGACGAAGACCCAGAGTAGTCCGAGCCAGGTTCTTCCTTAACGGAGGACACGTCCATATACTCAGACGGCGGCTCCACGGTATCTTTTTTGGTAGGGGCCTGCGTCTGCGAGCGCACAACGCTCAAGTGGCATGGCGAGGCCTTGTGTCGCCTCAGCGTTGTATCTGTGGCAAAGTTTTTATGGCAAGTGTGGCAGTAGTGGCTCTTGGATTTTTGAAGCGACTGCAAGTTCATCATGGTAGCCGCAGGCATAGTTTTGTGTAGCTTTTTGTGGCGCACGTACATCTTGCGATTGCTGTAGTTTTTGCCGCAAGTCTCGCAACGGAAATACTTCCTATTCATCATGTAATTCGCACTAGTCGTTCCAGCTTCACTTGTCACCTCGTTGTTGGTTTTACTGATGGAGTGATTGCTGAGGATAGGATTTTGCGAGTGCCACTTCATATGCTCTTGCAAGGATTCGTCATCGTTGAATCTAGTCGTGCAGAGCTCGCACTGCAGCTCGCTCGTAAAGATTCTCTCTGGTTTATTGCGCGCACAGTGCACGTCCCACAAATGATGTCTAAGAGTAGTCACATCGTTGAAGCGATCATCGCAAACCTGACATTGCAAGCTACCGATGTTGTTTAGCTGTTTTTGCGAAGGATTATTGGGAAAGGACTTACGGGCTTTAGCCGGCTTTGGAGAATTATCCGCAGGCATATTTATTCCCGAACCACTAAGTAGGTTGTCGTCCATGCTAATGTTTTGATCAGATTTCAGCCGGTAGTTTGTCCGCAGATGCCAGCCTTTATGAGTTTTCATCGATTGCTCTTCTTTAAATGACTTACCACATATGTCACAAGCGTAACCACCACGAGGCCGAGGGGGAGGTGGAGCTGGAGCTGCAGCAGGGGCCGGTGGGGCCGATTGTCGAGCAGGTGGGGCCGATTGCCGAGCAATGCGCTCAAAGTGATTTTCCTTATGTACGTTCTGGCAGTGCTGAATAAGATTACCTTGATAGATGAAGGTCTTGGGACACTTGGGGCACTGCAGAAACGGTTTTCCGGTAGGAGAAGTGATCTTTGGTGAAGTCTGACAATGGAATTACGTTTTGTTACGAACTGGTAAAGAATAATAAAAAAAAGAAAGACAAAATGACTTACCGTTTCGGAGTTTTTCATTTGATGAGAGCGTCTGCTATGAACCCATCTGTGTTTTTCAAGTTCTTGAGAAGAGGTGAATGAATCTTTACAAATATCGCACGTCCAAATCTTCTGTTGAACCTTCAAGTGGAGATTTCTTTCGTGGCGCTTGAGATTGGCATAGTTTGAGAAATTTTTGCCACATTGATAGCAATGATGAAGACCAGGGCCAGGATCCGATGCAGCCGATACAGCTGATTCGTTGAGCGCATTGTTGCCGGCGTTGTTAGTTTGCTTGGAGGCGTCATCAAATCCATGCACCTTCATGTGCGACTCAAGAGCAATTGAACTGCTGAACATACTGCGACAGACTACGCAAGAGTAAATCTTAACTTTCAAATGGAGGTTGCGATGCTCGCTCAGCTCGTGCTTGGTGTCAAAGTTTTCGCCACAGAGTGCACAATTGAACTTTTCTTCGGTATCCGCCAAATGGTTCGAGGCATCCAGGGAATCTGCAGAATAATTGCCATCCATCTCTTGTTGCTCTTGACTCGCAGAATTGTCCTTGCCAGAGTATACCCGGTGTGTTTCGTGATGTGCCAAAAACTCATCTGGACTCAAGAATTTTTCGTGGCAAATGAAGCAGGTGATTTCGCGCTTCTTGTGTTCATTGACAATATGAGTATAAAACTTTTTAAACACAAGGTAGGTCATGTTACATTGGATGCAACGGTACGAAGTTCTTATGCTCTCCAGCAGTGTGCTACAAAGATCGCGATGCTTGACCATATTGGGCCTGTACCTGTAAATCATACCACAAAGATCGCACATGTGATTGTGAGCTGGATCACCATTCATGTACGGTCCAGCTGGTACGGAATGAGACTGTGGACCGGTACCAGGTACACCTGAAGAGTTCAACTTGCCAGGAGAGCGGATGGGCTGAGACAGCTGCTTGTGTTGCTTATCAGCATGGATCGCGAGATGTGTCAACAGTTCCCGACGATTGTTGAACGCCTTGAGGCACATATTGCAAGTAAAGTACTTCTCGTATCCTATTTTCGGAACTACGAGTGCGATTTTCATGGCACACTCGAACGATGCTCCACAATGCAGCTTGTACATCGACCTATCCGAGAACTCTGTAAGGCAGGCAATACAAGTGTACGGCCTGAGATCTGGCATGTGCTGCCTTATATGATTTAACGTGTGCCGGCGGTCAAAGAAGGTCTGCTTGCAAGCGTAGCAAGAGAATGTTTTCAATTGACCAATGATTGTCTTTTGGACGGGCGTTAGAGGGTCCGTCTTAATCATTTTTGCAAATTCCAGATCCTCCGAATTTACGACGTTTTCAGAATTTTCAATTTGCTCTTCGCTATCTACATGATGAGTGAGCTTCGACTTTTGCTTGTTTTGTACAGGCACTGGCTGCACTGGTTCACTGCAGTCATTACTATCTAAGCTATTAACAATGCCGTGGTATCTGGACATATGTTGAGCATAAGAATATTTTGAATGTAGGTAAATAGAACAGTGACTACATTTCTTCTTGAATAATTTGACACCCCTGAAATGTGTGTGCGGTCCACGGCGTTTGATCTTGCGGGTGATAAACCTCCTTGTTCTGAATTTTTCTACTGCATCAGCTTCCATCATCATATTGTTGCTACCGGCGTTTTGAGCTGCAATGGCCATTGGGTTGAGCAAAAGTTCACCGCTGTTCACCGACTCGACATCAATGTTACAATTATCTTCGTCTTCTGTATCCATGGGTTCTGTCTTGATTTGCACTTCAGGGGAAAAAACATCCATGCTTTCGCTGAATCTTGAAGGCTGCTCTGGTATCCCCTCATCCACCCTGCTAGTAGTTGGCACAGCATTGCTTTGTTGGACATCATCTGTGTTGGCTTCGACATGATTACTCTATAAAATTAAGATATTTTAGGATAATAATAACAATCTCATAACCAATATACAACGTTAGGCTTACAATATCTGTTCTTGTAACTTGTACATGACTGTTCATGCATTCTTCGTCTAATGGTTCCTCTTTTACTGTTACAAGCGGCTAAAAAGTCACCTTATTTACAGTTTCAGTTATTTCAAAGATTAAAAACTAATAATAGTAAGCAACCTTAACGTTTGTAAGTTTTGTATATATTCTGACAATAAAACAATGCTCATTAACCAAAAAAACTTACATGAACCGTCGTACTTTTCCCGCTGAACCATTGCTGAAGCTTTTCTTGGGCCTTTAGACACGTATCTTTGTAGGTGTGCCAGTGGTTTATAGTTTTGATGCAAGAGCTGCAGACTAGCGTAGGCAGCTTGTCATTTGATGTGACCTACATACAAAAAAAACATCATTTAATCAAACAGCATCAAGTTTCATAAGTAATCGTTGAATTTGACTTCATACCACAATGCTCAATCAAAAAGATAGATGTGGTTCTTTTTATTTGAGAGCTGAAAGTACTCGTCTAAAACATTCATACTACCCTCATACATGATAGAACGAGGAATCTCTCAAATTCATGAGCGTCCGTAACTTCCAACGATTGGGGAAAAAATCAACAATCCAATACCCTGAACCATTAAATGGAGCAACCGATGCTCGGACACCGTGTCGTGTATAAGGCGGCAAAACACTGGCGCAAACAACCTAACCTCCAATGCCTCGAGAATCGACACACACGCGCGAAAAAAAAAAGGTAACCCATCAGTAACTACTTACTATCAGCAAGATCAAAACCAAAATCCAAGAGACCACATGAGAATCTCCAAACAAACGGATAAATCGAACGACGTACCTTAATGGAAAGATAGGCGCGGATCTTCTCGGCGAAGGGCACGCTGGCATCGGGCACATTAAAGATCGAGGAGCATTTCTGCCCGGTCGTCAGGCATAGCCTACAGGCGTGCTCCAAGCTATCCGAGACCACAACCACGTCATCCATGTTTCAGGCTTATTCTTCTCCTCCTCCTCCTCCTCGAGGGATGGACCTGGACACCAGGTATTAGCTGCTATGACCACAACCGCCGCTGTTGCTTTGTCCAAATACCTTCGACATTTGTCGTGGCTACACTTTGTTCTGCAGACACCCAATACCTATCATGCGCCGGAACACACTATACACTCTGGTCTGATCTGGTCTTTCTCATAGGTATAGGTGGCCCAGACCAGCGTGAACTAAAACTGGAATCCCAAAGAGAGAGAGAGACTTGCTCTTTGGCGGTGACGTAGGTGAAGAGAGATAAGCGTGGATACATGGAGCCAACTCAGCCAACTAAGTACCGAGATCCTAGACCAGCGCTGCGTCACCCAGTATCGCTCACCTCGGATGGCTATAGGACCGAAAACGGTTACTTAACTCGAGGTTTTTATGACGCGATGACGAGACTACTGATGGTGTGGTACACCGGGAACACCGGGTCTCTTCCTCTTGTTCCGTCGTTCCCTCTCTCGAAACAAAACGCTATTACCAAAGAGCCAAGATGACCGCGTTTTTTTTGGAGATGTTGTCGAGACGGCTGTGTTCGATGGCAACTCTCTCAAGACGCTCGAGTGGCTTTTTCGGTCCAACCTACGTTTTTTGGCGATGAAACCATATAAGTAGGATATCTATACTTTTGGAGGTCGATTTTCAGGTAAAAAATAAATTTTACACTTGCCGCAAATAGTACAGACGATGTCAACTATTTATTTTCTATCTGTGAAATCAGTTGCGGCTGGTTTATAATTGATTACATGGCTCTACTATAAGCTAAGTAGTAATTATTTGGATCAGCGCCATCTAGCGGTCTTTATTTTTTGGCCAAAAGTGGCTCCTAAAATTCTCAATGAGAGCAATCAGGATTAGAGCCATTTAATCAATCATAAACCAGCCGCAACTCATGACAAAGCTATAAAATAAAAAAATAACAAAACATGTGTTTTTGGCGGCAAGTTAACAATCTATTTTCTATCAAAAAATTGACCTCCTATGTATTTATACTTTTGAAGATTAAATTTCGGCAAAAGATAGATTGTTAACTTGCCGCCAAAAACACATATATCGTTATTTTTTCATTTTATAGCTACCAAGTGAGTTGCGGCTGGTTTATAATTGACTAAATGGCTCTAGAGCCTAAACTGCCTAAAGCTCTCCTTCAGAATTTCAGAAGCAATTTTTGGCCAAAAAAGTTTCGACCGCTAGATGGCGCTGATCCAAATAATTACTGCTATTTACAGTAGAGCCATTTTATTAGTTATAAACCAGCCGCAACTAATCATATTCATATAAAATAAAAAGTTAACGTGTTCTATGCTACTTGCGGCAAGTTTACATTTTATCTTTTACCTATAAAGCGACCTCTAAAAGTATAAATATTCGACTTATCTTATATGGCTTATAAAATCGACCATATATTTACAAAATGACAATACTTTCGACCTTTTACCATTAACTCATGGAAGCACAGTCCTTTAACTTTATGATTCCAATAAACAGTTAACTTATATAATATGCATGTAGCAAAATTTGTGTTACGGAAATCTCGAGTAACGATCAAATATATACGTAAATTAATCAGTCTAAAAAAGACAACCGAAGAAAAAAGGCTTAAAAAAGAAGCACGCAATCACACGAAGAGTCTCCTAAGGCTGCGGGCAAATGGAGAGCGTGACGCGTACCGCGTAACTATTTGAGAGTGAGAGAGAGGTAAAGTACGCGAACCTCTCTCTCACTCTCATGGGCTCAAATGGTTACGCGGTACGCGTTACGCTCTCCATGTGCCCGCGGCCTAAGAATGGAGCATCGAATCTCACTCAAACAGAAAAGGTTGGGTTCTTAGAACCGTAGTAGGTTTGAAATATGTTCTTGAGCGTGCTCATGCGTTTTTATGCAGATGTCGTCACCGGGCTTCCGTACGTTTACATTCGGTACGTAGGTACTTACTTAAAATTGTTGTTGTTAACTTTAGCTGCAAGTACATACTTAAGGTAACGTACATTAGAATCGGCGTTATTCTCATTGAAAAGTAAAACATTGTTCGTAAGTATTTTGTTTGTCCGCGAGTGGTTAGGTATATGTTGTACAAGTAGGCTCGTAACCCCCATTTGTCCGTTGGCTGTTTTTTATCAACGTTTAGGAAATTAGGAGTAAAAAAGCGTAAGTATAGATAACAATCTTGTATGATGGCGTATCTAAGGTGTGTTATTCGTAACAGCATGCTCGTTTTTTTATGTATCCAGCCAGTATTTGATGAGGTATACTTTTGTATTCAGAAGTGAGCTGTCGATTTTAACCAACTTTGTTGCTGCTGAAATCACAATCTTTGGCTGCAAACAAAAGGTCAGTAAAATCGCATACGTTTTTCACGAATATCTTTGCTATTTTTGATTACCATCTATAAATCTGTACGAAAGTTAACAAGGTGACAATAAGAAAGGTTATATATGTTTATATTTAACGTAAATGGTTTTATTTTACAAAAACTTATATACATTCTCAAAAGTTACTAAACAAAAATTTAAAGCCACCTCATGTCGCTTACATCTCGAACCTAAGAAATAAGAAAATCATAGAAAGGAAATAAACAACGCACACTACGAAAAACTGGCTTGTTTGTAAAAATAATTGTTGTAGTCAAGTTCTGAATATTCATACATAAAAAGTAATGTAATTTTTATCATCAATCTGCTTTTTGGTCATTGGTTTTTCTTTACATTACATGTTTCTATGGGTAAACATCTTGGATTATATGCATATTGCAATAACTATACACTTGGTACATAAGGAATTTGAGCTCAAGATATCTCATGTGTACAATAACAATATATTTATTCATCTTTCTTTTTTATGACTTAACAGTTTACTGTACTTCAACATGTATCTCAGAAAAATATATTATTTTCTTTGTGCTGCATTTACAATCACTTTTTGGTACATATACACTTGTACCTTCTATAATTTTAATAAAGATTTCTTAGAATAACTGAACTTGGTCCTGTTTAGTAATAGATAATCATTAATATTGCTACTTTTAATTCTGGCTTAAACTACACTTTAAGATTTTTATGCTGTACAGAAAATTGCTTAAATGATTAAGGTTTTTATTAATGCAAATTATCAATTTTTCAACATTCAATATTAACATATTTTAATTGGGTACACACTACAGTCCTCATATTGAAAAAAAAAAAAAAAAAAATCCTATCTTCAAATCAGAGCTGTATACAGTTAGTGGCACAATTTAAATACATCAAATGCCCCCAACATTTAAATCTGTCACACATTCCATCACTACTGTATTACGTGTTGTATATTGTTGATGTCCCTTGTAATTATTCTCATTGTAACATAGCATTAGCATGTCTCTCGGCAATATTAACATTCTACAGATAATAACAATTGAAAACTCGTTTTCTACGTATACTTTTCTGTGACACTATTGTTTCGCCTGCAAATTTCGCAAATAACATCAAACATTCAAACACACTTGTTTGGTAAGTAAGTAAGGCTCATAACTAAAGCCAAACGAAATACAATGTTTATTTTTTTTCAAAGCTCGTACATTTGGTGCTTTCTACTCACATTTTCCCGCCAGTTTACAAGAACTGCGCCAACCCACGCATCGTTCCACCATTTCTTTTACAATAATTTCCGGTTCGGTTTCATTTCAACGCTCGTCATCATCATCGCTCATTACCCTGCACTTGGGAATTAACAGTATTATCGCCAAAAGATATCTCGTCGTTCTGGAATTCACAATACTCTTAGATAATTTTGTATCTGCAGGAATATGACGCAACGGACTCGACGACGACGATGAACTTTGCCAGCGTTCCTGCTCAGGTTGTCAAACAATTGGTACTCAAGCATGAGCTTCGCTGCTGGGACTGGTTCTGGCGGAGGTAGTCCTGCACGTTGAAGCGCGCATCGTCCTGGTCACCATCCTCCTTTTTCGCTCTAGCCTTGAGCTCCCTGGAAATGTTTTTTTTTTGTCACAGCATTGTGACCTTTTGAGAAAATCTCATTGATCTTCAAGATCTTGAGCATATAATCAGTGAATATTTAAAGTATCAAAGTTTCTGAGATAGTTTTCATAAAAATCAACACTTGGTAGTTAAGAGAATGCACAGATAGAAAGGTTGACTCGGTGGTTAATGAAGCATTCATCAACAACTAACCAATAAAAGTTAACAAATGCAGTATTTTCATACGTAGTTGTATGTTGCTGTTTATGATTGGGTATTTGCTCAAATTTAAATTTAAACTCAGTAACAGTTACTTAATAAGCTGGACTTGAATAATTAAGAAAAGTAAGGAATCTTCCTATCAGTGTGTTGTCAGAGACTTTTAGAAAGCTGAAATCAACCGGTATGTTTCCAACTTGTTTCTCTGGTCGTATGTGAATGAAAAGTAAAAATGAATTATTGAAAATCGTTGATTTTCTCAGTCTTTGTCAATCCCCTGTACTGTACTGTGCGATAAGCAAAGTTAACAAGCTCTCATAATCTAATCTCGAGCCGAGGCACGCTCACTCACCTGGCAACCGCGTGAAAAGCCAAATCGACGTTGAGTCCCGTCTTGGCGGAGGTTTCCATAAAGGGCACCTTGTACTCGTTCGCCAATCGCTGTCCGTCCTCTTTTTTCACGATCCTATCCGAGCTGCAGTCGCACTTGTTTCCTGCAATTAACATCGCCTTTCAGCCCAACTATACTTACTCTCTCTGTATAACGATTGCGTTTTTTCTGATAAACGCTTTTTGTGTCCACTGTCGCGTATCGAGTCCTGCAGCTCGATGGCCTCTAATGTATAATTCATTGGGGTTTCCGTGAAAACTCATTCTTCGCGACTCGTCTGATTGCCCTCGATGTTTTTTTTTTTTTCCACGATAGCTCAGCGTTGGACTTTTTTTTATTGCGTCGGTGATCCCCCCTAATTAGTCATCGCGAATACACCTTACCAGCAGGTCTTTGTTCTTATCGATTCACTCGGAAAAAATACACAACGATTCAGAAAGCTGACCCGAAGTTTTGCCGTCTTTCAAAAGGGTGCCTTTTCGTACGGCCAACCGGAATTTTCTACAAGTTTTCAAACAAAAGCACCAGACGCATAGATAAATGTTTTGCATTCCCCCCCCCCCCTTTTTCACTCAACATGGCTTTTCGTAAATTTCATTACCACCCAGTCTCTTTCCGATGACTCCCAAAAAGAAAAAAGTATGTTTGAAACACAGACCCTACGAGTTCGCCCAGTAAACAATCGGTGTCCCCTGTACTATTGGTATGACCCTCCCCCATAAGTGCACCAAACGTCAAGCACTACCAAAATGTGTCCTCTCTCCACAACCTAATTCCCGTATATATGTTCTGCTGTACAACGGGTAATGTTCTCGCGCCGATGATCCAGGTGTGTGTGTGTATTTTTAACGCCTCGGCTCTCCGATGGCTTACCCAGCAGCATGATGACTACGTCGTCTTGAGCGTATTCTCGAATCTCCCCGAGCCAGGCCCTGATGTTATCGAAGCTCTGCTTGTTCGTCACGTCGTACAACAGCAGCAGCGCTGCAAAGAAGAGAAAAAAAAAAAAAAAACAATCAAACACACGCACAATTGAAACATCATTTTCTCTTTCATTCCTTCTTCTTCGTACCTCGCGTACTTACTCTCGACAAACTCATTGATTATGCGAGGGGGTTTTTTTTTCTTCTCGCTGTGGTACATACGTTCATAAGTAGTGCCACGCGCGTGTGCGTGTACCTATATACTCGCATTTGCATGAAAAAAGAGCGTGAGCGAGGCGACAATGCGACGGTGTTGTGTGTATACTTATTATTATGATTTAGAGATGTTTTCACGCTCGGTTTTCTCTCCGTCCCTCTTTCTTCGCGGTCGATCGGTATACATATACGCACATCATGTGGAACGAAGCCAAGGATATTTTACACGTCGGTGTGCCTGTGTGTATCCGTGTGGATTCAATCAGTATAGTGGCGCGGATAGCTGTGCATCTTTGGTTCTCGAATTGGACCGATGGGTGCGTAATGCTCCCTGGGATGAGTCAGGCCGAGTTACGATTTGAGCTGGGCTGACTATCGTACGAGGCACGATCACGAGTTATTTTGTTTGGTTTACGAAAATAATATATATAAGTATTTTGTTTGT